>CM077152.1:154671457-154928919 GCA_039583875.1 Platanthera guangdongensis
AGTTATCGCGTAATGGTAGTAGAAGCAGTCATGTATTAACTAACGCTAGATACCACATGGCGGTAGTAACCTACCAAGCGGAGATAGTCGGTTGTAACAGTATGGCCACGCATCGAACTATGATTGGAGGTATTGGGCAGAGAGCACGCGAATCGGGCCTTTGATTGTGGTACGGCGCGACAGTAGCAAGTTACCGCGTGGCGGTAGCTAGGTTTAAAGCCAAGGAAGTGGCGTTTTCACTTCATTTTCTTTTGAGCCCTAATTCTGGGCGGCTTGAGAAACGAGGTGAAGCTTCTGTCGAAGGATATCTCTCCATCATTGGAGTTTTGGAGTCCCAATCTGGGTGATATGTTCAGATATACGGAGGCAAAGCCTTAGCAGTCATTTCCTTCCAGCTAGAATCTCTCTTATAGTGCCATAACGATCCTCTTCCTTGGACATGAGAAGTCCATCTTTTTGGCATGCGAGGGTAGATGCTCCACGAACACGTGGAACTGGTTCTACCGACGGGTAGATCAGTGTATCCCCTTAGTTTGCATTTAGATACGAAATCGAAGTACAAAATAGGCATGATGTGTGAACCACATCCAGACAGGTTGGTCTGGATAGGTGATGTTTGTATATTATGTATGTCAGAGAAGACGTTGTGGTAATCGCGTAGATTTCCGAGTCGCGGGGTGTGTAGTTGGCTGTGGAGAGAGTATTGGGGGATGATCTCCAGGAAAACACACGGTTAAGGGGGAAGAATAGATAGTCTGTCCCCTATAGAATGGCGGTAGAGCTACCGCTGATGGTAGCTCCCAGTGAGCACTGTATTGATTGTATGTCCTATCTCGTGGAGACCTGAGGGCCATTATTTTTTGGGGCCTATCTTGTGGAGACCCGAGGGCCATCATTTGGTGAGGCCTGTCTCTTGAAGACCTAGGGGCTAATATGTGGAGCAGAGAGCCTGTGTGGCCTAGATTAGGCGGTCGTGAGTGCTAGCCTAGGACTATAATGGGATTATGTATCATACAAATGTGAAAGGGGATGATTACCTGCGTCGTAGCTGTCATGCCCGACGATTTGTGCACAGTAAATAACTGAACTGTACCCGTTCCTATGCCGATTGACCTTGAGTGACTCAAAGTGTGGATCTGGGATCACCCTGACTTGGTTGTAGCCATAAGGGTGTTGTCTTTAGATTTGCCCTGAAAGACTGAAAAGCTCAAACATTGCTGACCATCGCAAAGAACGAAGGTGCGGCCCTTAAGTTCCCATGCACCGAGAATGTGCCCTGAGTGTACAAGATGTTGGACGGCTGTGCCAACGACTGTGGCGAATGGTGCTTAATCTGCACGTTTTGATTACCAATATTTGTATATGCTAATGCATGCAGGGAAGGAGAACAACCACCCCGAGTGAGTTGTGGGGTCATTATAATTTGATCAGCTAATTCTGACAGTTGCTATGTTTGTCACTGTTGGGGTAGAATGTCTCTTGCAGGTACAATGGAGCCAGACGGAAATAGCGGGCTGTAGCCCATAGTTGCTGAGCTAGCCCTTAAAGTTCAAAGCGAATTACATGTCTTTATTTATCGTTCATGTGTGGTTAGCCTGCATTTCGTTATATGTAAGACATTACTAAGTGGGAAAAACCTTGTAAGGCCTTAAGGCCGCAACATTTTTGTATTATACTTTCATTTCTATCTAATTGTGTGTGCATTCAATTGATTGGGTTCTTATAAGAATTTAATTAACATCCGCTAGAATGCACACTGAGTTCGGATAAACGTTTGTAGATTATGGTCTCAATAAGTAACTCCTCGAACTGTTCATTGTATATGTCGTTGTTGCGTCGGCAAGTGTACCAATCGTAGTCAAGTAATAAAGTTGGGGAGTTGAATCCCCGAATATCAATCTCTCGAGGGGTGAAAGTAGGGAGTGTGATTTCGCTATTGAAAACGTGATTGCAAGTGTTAACGTAACAAAGGGGGTTTTGTTTTGGAGTTTATTAAGTTTAACACAAATAAATCTATGGCGGGTCGTCGTCACCGCGTCTCTTTGGTGGATTAATCAAGAGAGTAATAGGAAAGATGTACGATCCAATCAAGGTCGCAATCACCTTTTTTCTACACACGCTCCTAGCAATCGCTAGAATGGCACTATCTCAACGAGAACATGGAAAACTGAAGCTAAGCAACACAATCATGATCTAAAATATAACAACACATAGACATGCTAAAATACTTAAAATAAACCGTGTTATTAAGCAACAATCACATAACCACTGGGTCAGATGGGGAAATATACAACCAAATGCACGAAGGCATTCTGAGATTCGTGGCCGGAGTCAAGGGTTGTCGGGCCTTGTCCGAGCTCGGTCTACGGATGACGTTTGGGGTCCAGAAGGGCTGTCACCTCCTTCTAATAACCCGTCTTCTTCATGAATAGTAGTTGGTCTGAATCTGTCCGAAGAACTCCACGGATGCAGCGCCTTATGAGAATGAAGCGGAGCTTGGAGTTGGGACAAGAGAATGGTGGCCGGAGATGAAGCTATTGCAACCTTTTGGAGGAAGAATGGTGGCCGGATCAACTCTCCAAAGAGGAGAGAGAAAATAACGGCTAAAGGAAAGTTTCCCCGCTCAAAAGAGCAGAAAAGGGTGGTTGGGTCGGACTGGATCGGAACTCTTTTAAGGAAGAAGAAATATGCGCTTTAAATAGAAGCAGGTCAAAAAAATAGGCACGTATGGTTTGGCGCACGACCGTGCGCAAACCGCGCGATATTAACATCCAGATAAAACCTACGGAAGGAGAAGCATTGACCAGTGCGTTTTACTCGCACACGAAAGTTTCCGCCCGTGCGTCAAGGAAATCGCACGGGTAGCGATAAAGAGCTAGAATTTAGGACAATACAGGGGAATCATGTGTTTTACTCCCGCACGGGCGCTACCTCCCAAGCGTGAACAAAGCGCACGATTAACCACAGAAGGGAACAAACTAGAGAGCCACAGGAAAGCCGTGTGTTTCCTTCGCGCACGGTTACGATGAAACCGTGCGTCAACCGTGGTGAGGATCGTCAAACTTAGCTCGACGAAATTTGTCAAGCTTAACTCAACATTTTCCAGCTGAATAAAATGCACGATCTGGCACAAACCGTATGTGAAAGAAACGCACGACCGTGCATTTTCCATAAATCAGAATTTCTGCCTTGGGGAAAACGCACTACCTACACAGCAATGAAACCAAGCTAGACCACAAGCACCCAACACCAAAATGCAAACAAAATCAAACAGAAAGAGCCATGTGTAGCACCATGTACATACCCCTAATAACAGAATGCGCAATTACACACCCTCGGGCCAAAATATTGCACAAAATGGTCCATAACCGAACGATGCAAATATAACTGATATCTGGTTGAAATCCAGTGCACGGGTGAGAAAACCAGCCCAGATGAGTCCGGAAAACCCCATAAATATCGTACTCATCACACTACCAGACTTAAACATTTGCTCGTCCCAAGCAAATCATCTATCCGTGAACTAGAAAATAGCTAGTTGGCTTAGAAATTTCCAAATAAAGTAAAGCGAGAAATCAAATACTACATGGGCATAGAAAATATAATCGATATAATTTGTAATTATGCTATGAAGTTTATAAATTTTGACAGACGTAAATAAGTATTGTAACTACTCAAAAATAGAATCCTGGAGAATCATTCGGTCATGCGTAGGAAGAAAGTAGAGAGGTCACTCAGTTGAGCATTGACAAAGACCGGGGCTCGTGATCACCTCCAAAGAAATCCATCAATGTCGGGGACCATACGCTTAACCATTCGCACTCTCTCCACGGCGCTAGTATGACACAAGCGTGAATCTGTAGGTCTTTAGGAAAATAATGGGGCTAGGGTATATACGTAGGTAAGGACACAAAAGGATAAAAACAATGGCCACGCACAACCCAAATGAGCTCGTACAAATACAATCCTCATGATAACAAAACATGCTGGTGCACCACACCACCAGACTTGAACTTGACAACACGGGTGTGTGCAGCGCCTATCCCACCACACAAATAGATTCTTCATTTTCACTTTCTTTTTTTTACAATCAGCACATATGTATATATATTTTTCTTTTCTTTTTCCAGATATTTATAATACACTTTCATCCAAATATTTAAGAAAACTTCACCGCACAACCACATAACAACATCACAGCCACAACACCAATGAAAGAATTAACATACTAAATACATCGAGCATGGGGTGTGCAACTAGGAAAAGCTTTTAGGCTCTGGTGATCGCGAAGTGGGGCCAAATCAACAGGAAGGGTAGGTTCAAAATAGGCTAACAAGAAATATCGTTAGGACGGGTACAAGGCTCAACCAGGCCAAAAATACAGCCTACATCACGCTCACGCTTGACTAACCATGCACCAATGCTTCGAGAGTAGCTTGGGGCAAGTTCTTAGCCACCGAGAAAAATGATCCCTGCTCCCGAAACGAGCAATACGAGGCTAGTGGTGGCTACACACATTCCTACACTATCATTTGATTACTCCAGATTGAACCTTTTGAGTAGTACAAATAATATTTACAAATGCAGAAAAGGTATAAATCTATGAGCATAAAGAAAAATTAAATCTATACTATTTCTACACCCCATGAGCACTCGATTAGGAGCACTGTACGAGTTTCACACTACTCTATCCTAAAATCCCAAGCCAGCACCCTATTTTAAAGTTAACACAAAAGAAATAGATTTGACTTGAGCCGAGCTCATGCTTAAGATCACGCTCATTTGTGTGTAGGTGCACGATGCGGACAAGATATCAAGAAAATAGAAAATGAAAATATACATTTGGTATGAAAGTGCTAATAGTGCATGTGCATAGGTAACCCGCATAACTCTCCCACACCAGACTTAAACTAAACAATCTATCCAAGATTTGCAATAAAAATAGAGAGATAAAATTTAAGGGAGAGGTTACCCCATGCTCATCAAATGAGTATACCAGCATATTGGCGTTAATTTCAGCAGAATGTTCACGACCCAAACGAACTCCACCTAGGAGCCCCCAGCCTACCGAGAGGGCTCATCCCGCGATCTTGGCTTGCTAGCCCTATCCGCACTGGCCTGCCCTGGAAACAGCTCCTGCCCGGTGACATCCAACTCAACAACCTCCGCTGAAACCTCCTTGCCGAGATGTTGCCCTGGAGCATTTTCGCCCAGTGACGGAGCGGCCACCACCGGGACTTGAGGAGTCTCCCACTCGCCTCTTGCCGTGAAGGCCAAGTGGAGGGTCTGACGAACTTCCCGCCTGAAGACTTCCAACATGCCCAACCTCACCCAACTTCCCTATAAGGGAGAACCTCTCGAGCAAGCTCCACCTTCATCTCCAGCCATGAGACTTGACTTGAGATTTTCCTGTGTCAGCTATGGTCCACGCTCACCGCACCAGAAATGATGTTGCCAAAACTAGCCTCAACAAGAGTTTGGACCTTGGGGTGCAGCTAACACCTACTTCTCCCAAACCCTGACCCCTAACTAGTTACGAAAACCTTGACTGACCCTAAGCCTCAGCTGGGAGGTCCATCCTCTAACCCAGAAGTTCTCTGATCGCTTCCCCTACAAAGCCAATTGCTAGGCTAGGAGTACCTCATAGAGCACTAGAAGGAATTCTAGAAAGTGTGGAAACTTGCCTTCTGAGGTATCCTGTGGGTCTATTTTTTAGATTTTCAAAATCCGGTCTGCCAATAGTGTAATTTCGATGTGCAAAAAAGAGTAACTGCAGACCCGAGGGTATTCTTTTAATTTTACCCGAGGGTAATCCATTAATTTTACCGGAGGGCAGTTTGGTAATTTTACCCCTGGACCGCATTGGGTAGAAGCCCTTCCGCAGCTCTGTAAGTTTTTTGTCTGCCCCCATACCGACCTTGAGGCTATCCCGCCTACCCAGGCACAAGCCCTCTCGCATGCCCGGGGCAGGAACCCTCCCGCCCGCCATAGGCAGGAACTATCTCACACGTTTGTTGATGACCCGACCATTATCCTAAAGCTATTGCCCAACTCTAGACAACCCCTGGTCCTTTGTGAATCTAGGTTCCACCCAGCGAATATGGGGTTTTATAGTATATAAGAAATAAAAAAGAGAGATAGAACATAAAAAATGCCTAATTTATAAATACAATTTAATTTTCAATTTTAACTATCTCCAAAGTTAGTTTTTACTTATCATCCTCCCACCACTTCCCAAAATCCAAGGTGCACATGCAAAGTATATCCTCTATTGTTCTGTTTACCCTCTCTGTCTGACCATCAATCTGAGGATGAAAGGTCGTGAAGAATTTCAGCTTAGTACCCAACAGTTGATGAATAAGCCTCAAATCATTTGATGTGAAATGCCCATCTTGGTCACTAACGATGCTACAGGGCACAACGTGCACTCGTGCGATCTGTTCAACATAAAGTTTGGCAAACTTTTCTACTGAATCGTCCCTCCAGTTTGGAGTGAAGTGTGATACCTTTCTCAATCGGTCTATGATTACCCAAACATCATCGTTCCCTTTCTACAATCTCGGCAAGCCATGCATTCAATCCATAGATATGTCGTCAAATTTCCACTCCAGTACCTGTAATGACTTCAGGAAACCACCAAGTTTATGACATTCGGTCTTTTCTAGGGCACATGTATGGCACGTCGTCACATAAAGAGCAATGTCCTTGTTCAACCCTGGCCACCAAAATAGTTTTTTCATATCTTTGAACATTTTTGGGATCCCTGGGTGGATTGAGTACGTTGTAAAATTTACCTTTGATAAGGAATTTATAGTTTTAAAAATAATTTCAAACTATTATCCCATATTAGACAAGTGTACCTTGTAACACCCCAGTTTTGAAAGAGGGTCGATTTATGTTTCTGGAAATTTTTGGTTTCTGGCAGGGGGCACACGGCCTGCGACACGGGCGTGTCGAAGGGCGTGTCGAGCCCGTGTCGACACTCGGCCCGGGGTGTCGACACTTTCGCTCGACAAGGTGTCGAGACTGCGACACGGGCGTGTCGTAGGGCGTGTCGGGCCCATGTCGACACTCGGCCAGGGTGTCGACACTTTCGCTTGACAGGGTGTCGAGACAACGCACACGGCCTAGGACACGGGCATCTCCAAGGCCGTGTGGGTAAGTCGACAGTATTCACTCGACGAGTGTCGAGTGTCGAGTGTCGAGTGTCGAGTGTCGAGACTGGGACACACGGCCTGTGACACGGGCGTGTCACAGGGCGTGTCCCGCTTGGTCGACGATCTTCGTTCGACGTTTTTCCGTAGTGTCGACACAAAGGCTGTCGACGAGTGTCGAGACTTGGCACACGGCGTGGGACATGGGCGTGTCCAAGGCCGTGTCACCTCTCGGGTTGGTATCGTGGCCGTGTCGATGGATGAACACGGCCAGCCACATGGCCGTGCCATTGGGGACACCGGCATGTCGGATCGAACACGGCTTTGTCGGATGCCCGTGTGTTGTTCCAGGCACGTCGATTTGAGACAGCGAATGAGGCACACGGCCCTGGACACGGGCGTGTGTCAGGCCGTGTTCGACCCAGGTCTTTTATTTTTCTGTCGGATCGTGGCCTTTTCTTCCCCTGGTTTTAGGATCTGATGGCTCAAATCATTTCTTTAGGAGTTAAGTCCGAGAATAGGGTTGAAAACCCTCATTATTCTCCAAGCATTCTCTTACTAAAGATCTAGAGAGAAGTTAGAACAAGGAAGAAGGAGAAGGAGAGTTTGGGCTGTAGGAGAGGTTTCGGTGCTCCAAATCGCGAGCCGAGTCCAGATCTGTGGAGGTTAGATCGTTGCGAAGGTTTTCATCCGGCTATTTCGTCATGGCAAGGAAGAGGAGTCGGAAGGTAACGACACTTCTCCTCTCGGTCTTAACATGCATGTCTTAACATCATTTATTTTTCTTTCTATTTTTTGGGCACCAAACTCTCAAGTAAGAGGCATTTTGGTTTGCCAAGGTTCAAGAGGAACCTCCGGGTTGATTGAGTCCGTCCCCGGCATGATTTGCATTAGATATCCGCTCCATTAATGGATTAGGCATGGTGGATGAAGCCGTAGTCGCGACCGTTTGTCCGACTCGGTGATGTTGCATACGAACGTTAAGGATTCGTAGAGTTTCCGTTGCGGCAAGACGTCGTTTATGATGTGGTGATGTTTTCCCCCTTTTCTCGAGTGAGTACGTGTAGTTGGAACCGGGCAAGATTAGCTCCTCGTGGCGGTAGATGTTTTCCTTGGTGGACATGGTTAGCTCCGCATGAGTTGGAGATGGTTTCCTTGGTGCGCGGGAACGCAGCAGTACAAATGAGGGACTAGGGTGGATTTGTCTTGGTTTGTATTGTGCCAAGGCGTGGCTATGTCTCCGTGGTCAGCTGGCTATCCCGTGACGTTCACGTCATGTGCGGAGAGTGTCCCGGCGAGATTAGCCCCCTTCTGTGAGACTGACAAGAATGCCAAGCATGGGGACAAGCCCGGGCAATGAGGCCATAAGCGGGTGGGGTCCGGCAAGGCTTCTTAGAATCGGTCAGTTTTGTGTTTGTTGGAATCCTGACATGAGACGTCAGAGCTTATAGGCAAGCCCGGGGCTAAGACCTTGAGCGGGTGGGGCCTTGACAAGAATTCAATGAGGCGGTCTGTGAGCCGTTTGGGGGAAATGGTGACCCCCCTTTGGTTGCGGCTTTATGCCAATGGGGAATCAATGAGTACCCATATGATGTGATGATGTGCTAGATGCATACGAGTTAGGGTGCCTTGGGTGAAACCCAGGTTATTGCATACATGATTGCATAAGTAGGCCCTTTTATTATATGCTCAACCAGTAGAGAACATGTATGATGTGTATGACATCCAAGCCTGTTTCTATAGTTGCTTTTCTTACTTATGATTATTGCATACGAAGTGCTAACTTTCAGGTTGGAGGGGTACCCCGGGGTCCGTTAGGGGCGGCCGGGAGGAGATGTGTTGTTACACAGTTTGAGGTCAGCTTTTGCTGACCCACGTTACTAATAATTTTTACAGGGCAAGGATCGCATGCAGGAGCTAGCTCGCCGGCCAGAAAGGCCTAAGCCTCATGAAGTGCTTTTCCTTTTGTAGCTCTACTTATGTGATGTTGTATGTTTGAGACTCTTGTTGTCCGGCTTGCATGCCGAGGTAGATTAGGAGTGCTAAGCACATTCATGACTGTTGTATTATTTGTTTTTGGACACTTGATGTAAGGCCATAAGGCCATTTGTCTTACTCTTCTAGTGGTGGATAACTTCTTGTCATGCTTGTGTTTCCGCTGTGTTGTGCAAAGTGTTTTGAGTGTGGGTAGTTATATCAACTTTTAGTACTAAAGCTGTGGCGTCCGTATGTTGTGGGGCCCCGGCCGGACCCATGTTATACGTTCACTACAGGGGAGGTGTTACAATTTGGTATCAGAGGCAGGTTAGATTCAAGGTCAATGCGTAGAGAAGTTATCCACATAAGAGTAAAGCGGGACCATGAGTGTCCTTATGTTTAAGTCTTGAGATTTGAGACTGATTCCTTGTTTCTTGTTTCTTGAAGAGTGCAAGCAACGAGGCGGGAACGTCGAGAGCAAGAGAAGAGCTTTCGGCGAGCAGTGCTACTGCTCCAGGTCTTTTGGGCACGGGTGTAAACCCGGCCAACTTCTGGCGCATGCTTGCGGAAGCGATGGTGGCAGCCCAAGCTGCAGCGGTAGCTCAGGTAGCAACCCCTGCTACACCGGACACGGCGACGCCGTGCCAGGCGGAGAGGCCAGGCGAGTGGAGCCTTTGGCGGAAAGGGTGGTTGTCGGACATGGAGACCGACACATGAAGTACTTCATGAGTTTCCATCCCCCGTCTTTCAAGGGAGTGGGTACGCCAACGGATGCAGAGGATTGGTGGGTTCGCATTCAAGAGCTTTTAAGGGCGACAGAAACGCCAGAGGAAAATAAAGCTGAGTATGCGGCTTTCATGTTGGAAGGAGACGCCAAGTTATGGTGGGTGAGCCATAGCGGCCGCCAGTTCCCGGGACTCACCCCGTTAGTGGAGGAGTTTGGGGATGCGTTCCTAAAGAGGTATATTCCAGTTTCTACACGATTGGCCCTTCAGAGGCAGTTTCTTCATTTAATGCAGCGAGACAAGACAGTAGATGAGTATGTGCAGGAGTTCACCCGTTTGGGTCGTTACGCTGGAACGACGATGGCAGATGATGTAGAAAGGGATAACCTCTTCTACCAGGGGCTGAGGGAGAACCTGAGACAACCCCTCTTCTCCATGAAGAGAGCGGGATTCAATGAACTAGTTGAGGCTGCCAGAATTTTGGAAAGTGATTTGGAGCGAACCCAACGCCGTAAGGGTTTTACTCCCAAGCAAGGGGAAGGGAAGCCCTCCCAATCTCATGGAAAGTCTGAAGGGAGTAGGTGGTGGAAGAAGCCTCACACTCCCAGATCCGGTGAGAAGAGCAAATGGATGCCTAGGGGTTCTCACTCAAGGGGACCGCCGACGTGTTACAACTGTGGTAAGGTGTGGCACATAGCTCGTGTTTGTCCCCAAGGACGAGCGGGGCAAGAGGCTAGGCAAGAGCAGACTGTGCGCTCCGGCCCCAGTGCTGCAGAGAAAGGGAAGATGGCGGAGTCGAGCGCTTCTCGATTCCAACCGATGCAACCAAGGGCTTACAACCTTGGACAGCAAGAGGCGATCCGCTAGACCGATATGGTGACAGGTATGAAGAAAATTCAAGTTTAAATTTTATGCTTCATACTTTTAGTCTTTTGTGTGATGTCTATGTTGTAGGCTTCGTGTTAGTTTCCGGATACCCCGCTAGGGTATTGTTTGATACAGGAGCATCGCACTCCTTCCTTGCGGAGAGCTTCATCCGAAGAATAGGAGTTGAGTCTTTCTCGGCGGACGCAGAGTTGAAAGTGCGCATGCCCAATGGGTCATCCATGACCACTGGGGCTAAAGGGCGCATCTGTTGGGAGCTAGACGGAGTTGACTTCGTTTTGGTAGCAGCAATTTTACCGTTGGTTGAGTTCGATGTCATTTTGGGCATGGACTGGCTTGCAGAGAAGCGCGCCAGTATTGATTGCCTATCTAAGGTAGTGACCCTAAAGAGCAAAGGGCAGGCGAAGGTCAAATTTGAGGGACTTTGTGGAGTGGCCGGTTCCCTGATTTCGGCCATGCAGTTGATGCGGGCGGTTAACCAGGGTGGTGTAGCGCTTGTAGCATTATTGTAGGTACGTCTCTCCCAACTGTCTATTGATGAAGTGCCCGTAGTGGCAGAGTTCAAGGATGTGTTTCCGGATGAACTTCCTGGAGCGCCACCTCGGAGGGAGATAGATTTCGCAATCGAGTTAGTGCCGGAGGCTAGGCCGATGTCACGCCCTCCGTTTAGGATGGCACCAAAGGAGTTGGCTGAACTTAAGGTACAGTTGCAGGAATTGTTGGAGAAAGGGTATATCAGACCCAGTTCTTCACCGTGGAGTGCGCCGGTGTTGTTTGTAAAGAAGAAAGACGGTAGCATGCGGCTATGCATAGACTACCGAGAGCTGAATAAATTGATCGTCGAGAATAAGTATCTGATTCCTCGGATAGATGACTTGTTCGACCAATTGGTAGGGTCAGTGGTGTATTCAAAATTGGACTTGAAGTCCGGCTACTACCAGCTGCGAATTCGGGATGAGGACATACCCAAGACTGCCTTTGGTACAAGGTATGGGCACTTTGAGTTTACGGTGATGTCGTTCGGGCTGACGAACGCACCATTTGTGTTCATGGATCTTATGAATCGAGTATTTCGGGAATACTTGGATTCTTTTGTGGTTGTCTTCATTGATGACATCTTGGTGTATTCCAAATCGGAAGTGGAGCATGAGACCCACTTGAGAGTGGTCTAGCAAGTGTTGAGGGAGAATTAGCTGTATGCAAAATTCTCCAAGTGCGAGTTCTGGTTAGAGAAGGTGGCATTTTGGGCCACGTGATTAGTGGGGATGGGGTGGCAGTGGATCCATCAAAAGTGGAGGCCATCAGAGATTTGCCAGTCTTGAGGACCGTGGCGGAAGTCCGAAGTTTTCTTGGACTAGCCGGGTATTATAGGAGATTCGTGGAGAATTTCTCGCGGATAGCTCTACCCCTCACCTCACTCACTCGTAAAGATCATAAGTTTGTGTGGACTCAAGAGTGAAGCCAAGCATTTGAGGCACTGAATAAGAGATTGATGATGGCTCCAATCCTAAGTCTACCGCAAGGGACCGAGGGATTTTTGCGTGTTGGTGCAACATGGCAAGGTGATAGCTTTTGGGTCTAGACTACTGAAGCCTCATGAGAGGAATTACCCCGTCCATGACTTGAAGTTGGCGGCGGTAATTTTTGCGTTGAAAATATGGCGGCATTATGTATATGGTGCTAAGGTGGAGATCTTCACGGATCACAAAAGCCTGAAGTATCTCTTGGATCAAAAGGATTTGAACATGCGGCAATGCAGGTGGGTTGAGTTCCTTGGAGACTACGAGGTGGCGATTCAGTATACGCCAGGTAAAGCCAATGTGGTGGCAGATGCCTTGAGTAGGAAGTACTCGGGGCAAGGGAATTGGATCGAAGCTCATGATGAGCGGTTGATACGGGAATGGGAGTCCCTTGGTTTGGAATGTGTTGCGAGAGGCGAGTCCAGCGTGGCTCGGTTGAACTGGATTAAAGTGCAGAATGACTTGTCCGATCGCATTCGGGAAGCGACTCGGTTGGATGTGGAGTTTCAACCTTTTGTGTTGGAGGCTAAAACGGGCGAGAGCAGCGCCTGGGAGATTATTGATTGGATTCTGAGGAAGAACGGAAGGGTTTGTATACCGCAGTTCGGCAAACTCCGTGAGGAGTTGATGTTTGAGGCTCACTTCACAAATTACTCCATTCACCCGGGCAGTACAAAGATGTACTTGGATATGAAGAAATACTTTTGGTGGCCGGGGTTGAAGCGGGACGTAGCTTTGTATGTGAATCGTTGCCAGACTTGCGCCTTGGTGAAGGCCGAGTGTCAGAAGCCGGGCGGGTTCCTGAAGCCCATTCCAATCCCTGAATAGAAATTTGATGACATCTCCATGGACTTCGTGCATGGTTTGCCTAGATCGCAGCAGGGTAATGATGTTATTTTGGTGATAGTGGACCGCTTAACCAAGGTGGCCCACTTCATGCCAAATCGGAAAGAGGACAGCGTGGAGAAGCTGGTGGAGTTGTATGTTCGCAACATTGTGCGACTGCATGGAATTCCAAAGAGTATAGTCAGCGATCGAGATGGACGGTTTACGTCCAAGGACTGGAGACTAGTTCAAAAGAGTTTGGGCACGAAGCTAAAGTTCAGTACGGCGTTCCATCCTCAAACTGATGGGCAAACTGAAAGAACAAACCGTACTATGGAGGATATGCTGAGAATGTGCGTTCTTGACTTCGGCATGAAGTGGGAGGATCACCTCTTCATGGTGGAATTCGCATACAACAACAGCTTTCAAGAGAGTATAAAAATGGCGCCATACGAAGCTTTGTATGGGAGGCGGTGTCGAACACCGATGTCTTGGGCAGAGGCGGGAGACACCAAAATTTTGGGAAAGGAGGTGGTAGGTGACGCTTGTGAGGTGGTACGGACCATACAAGAGCGTATGAAGGTGGCGCAAGACCGTCAAGCAAAATACTTTAATGCTCGTCACCGGAAGTTGGAGTTTGCGGTAGGTGATTGGGTCTATTTGAAGATCAAACCATTCAAAGGCGTCTCACGGATTTGCCGACTCAAGAAGTTGAGTCCAAGGTTTTTGGGCCCTTTTGAAATTGTTGAACGAGTGGGAGAAGCAGCCTATCAGTTGGCGTTGTCCGCGGAGCTGAGTGGATTGCATGACGTCTTCCACGTCTCCGTTTTGAGGAAAGCCTTGGTGGAGGCTAGTGTGGTGATGGAGCCGGCATCGGTGCCGATTGAGGAAGGATTGAGGACGCGAGTCCTTCCAATTGCTATTGAGGATTCGGAGACTCGGCAGTTACGGAATAAAGAAGTGAAACTCGTGAAATTCTGATGGAACAACTGCGGTCGAGAGGAGTTCTCCTGGGAGCGAGAACAGGCCATGCTAGAAGAGTATCCAGAACTTTTCATTTCAGGTACAAGTTAAGTTCTTTTGTACCCTTTTGTTTTTTTATTTCGGGACGAAATTCTGTTAAGTGGGGGAGAGTTGTAATACCCCAGTTTTGAAAGAGGGTCGATTTACGTTTCTGGAAATTTTTGTTTTCTGGCAGGGGGCACACGGCCTGCGACACGGGCGTGTCGAGCCCGTGTCGACACTCGGCCCGGGGTGTCGACACTTTCGCTCGACAAGGTGTCGAGACTACGACACGGGCATGTCGTAGGGAGTGTCGGGCCCGTGTCGACACTCGGCCGGGGTGTCGACGCTTTCGCTCGGCAGGGTGTCGAGACAAGGCACACGGCCTAGGACACGGGCGTGTCCAAGGCTGTGTGGGTCAGTCGACATTATTCACTCGACGAGTGTCGAGTGTCGAGTGTCGAGACTGGGACACACGGCCTGTGACACGGGCGTGTCACAGGGCGTGTCCCGCTTGGTCGACGATCTTCGCTCGACGTTTTTCCGCGGTGTCGACACAAAGGCTGTCGACGAGTGTCGAGACTTGGCACACGGCGTGGGACACGGGCGTGTCCCAGGCCGTGTCACCTCTCGGGTTGGTATCGGGGCCGTGTCGATGGAGGCACACGGCCAGCCACACGGCCGTGTCATTGGGGACACGGGCGTGTCGGATCGAACACGGGCATGTCGGATGCCCGTGTGCTGTTCCAGGCACGTCGATTTGAGATGGCGAATGAGGCACACGGCCCTGGACACGGGCGTGTGCCAGGCCGTGTTCGGCCCAGGTATTTTATTTTTCTGTCGGATCGTGGCCTTTTCTTCCCCTGGTTTTAGGATCTGATGGCTCAGATCATTTCTTTAGGAGTTAAGTCCGAGAATAGGGTTGAAAACCCTCATTCTTCTCCAAGCATTCTCTTACTAAAGATCTAGAGAGAAGTGAGAACAAGGAAGAAGGAGAAGGAGAGTTTGGGCTATAGGAGAGGTTTCGGTGCTCCAAATCGCGAGCCGAGTCCAGATCCGTGGAGGTTAGATCGTTGCGAAGGTTTTCATCCGGCTATTTCGTCATGGCAAGGAAGAGGAGTCGGAAGGTAACGAAACTTCTCCTCTCGGTCTTAGGATGCATGTCATAGCATCATTTATTTTTCTTTCTAGTTTTTGTGCACCAAACTCTCAAGTAAGAGGGGTTTTGGTTTGCCAAGGTTCAAGAGGAACCTCCGGGTTGATTGAGTCTGTCCCCTACATGATTTGCATTAGAGATCCGCTCCGTTAGTGGATTTGGCATGGTGGGTGAAGCCATAGTCGCGACCGTTAGTCCGACTCGGTGATGGTGCATACGAACGTTAAGGATTCGTAGAGTTTTCGTTGCGGCAAGACGCCATTTATGATGTAGTGATGTTTTCCCCCTTTTCTCGAGTGAGTACGTGTAGTTGGAACCAGGCAAGGTTAGCTCCTCGTGGCGGTAGATGTTTTCCTTGGTGGACAAGGTTAGCTCCGCATGAGTTGGAGATGGTTTCCTTGGTGCGCGGGAACACTGCAGTACAAATGAGGGACTAGGGTGGATTTGTCTTGGTTTGTATTGTGCCAAGGCGTGGCTATGTCTCCGTGGTCGGCTGGCTATCGCGTGACATTCACGTCATGTGCGAGAGTGTCCCGGCGAGACTAGCCCCCTTCTGTGAGACTAACAAGAATGCCAAGCATGGGGACAAGCGCGGGCAATGAGGCCATGAGCGGGTGGGGTCCGGCAAGGCTTCTTAGAATCGGTCAGTTTTGTGTTTGTTGGAATCCTGACATGAGATGTCAGAGCTTGTAGGCAAGCCTGGGGCTAAGACCTTGAGCGGGTGGGGCCTTGACAAGAATTCCATGAGGCGGCCTGTGAGCCATTTGGGGGAAATGGTGACCCCCCTTTATTTGCGACTTTATGCCAGTGGGGAATCAATGAGTACCCATATGATGTGATGATGTGCTAGATGCATATGAGTTAGGGTGCCTTGGGTGAAACCCAGGTTATTGCATACATGATTGCATAAGTAGGCCCTTTTATTATATGCTCAACCAGTAGAGAACATGTATGATTTGTGTGACATCCAAGCCTGTTTCTATAGTTGCTTTTCTTACTTATGATTATTGCATACGAAGTGCTAACTTGCAGGTTGGAGGGGTACCCCGGGGTCCGTTATGGGCGGCCGGGAGGAGATGTGTTGTTACACAGTTTGAGGTCAGCCTTTGCTGACCCACGTTACTAATAATTTTTACAGGGCAAGGATCGCATACAGGAGCTAGCTCGCCGGCCAGAAAGGCCTAAGCCTCATGAAGTGCTTTTCCTTTCGTAGCTCTACTTATGTGATGTTGTATGTTTGAGACTCTTGTTGTCCGGCTTGCATGCCGAGGTAGACTAGGAGTGCTAAGCACATTCATGACTGTTGTATTATTTGTTTTTGGACACTTGATGTAAGGCCATAAGGCCATTTGTCTTACTCTTCTAGTGGTGGATAACTTCTTGTCTTGCTTGTGTTTTCGCTGTGTTGTGCAAAGTGTTTTGAGTGTGGGTAGTTATATCAACTTTTAATACTAAAGCTGTGGCGTCCGTATGTTGTGGGGCCCCGGCAGGAACCATGCTATACGTTCACTACAGGGGAGGTGTTACATACCTATCAAAATATAGTATAGAAAATTGTTGTATTTAGACACGGGGCCAGTTGATTACTCCTACTGACACAAATTAATATTATTTTATCTAAATATAAAGAAGGGTTAAATTAAACTTAAAGAAAGAAAAATAAACTAAAAGCCAGCGCGTGATCTAGACTCACTTTGAATTAAAATAGACTTTCATGAAATGATACAAGTACAAGCTCCTAAACACTTACTTTGACCGTGGAGGTTCCCAAAATACAAAAGCGTCTCACTCGAGATCATGCTTTTGACTAACCTTTGGTTGATCGATTAAGAACCCTCGGGCAGTCGAAACCCCTAAGCTTGCTTTAAGCGGTGAACCCCACTATTGGATTTGACTCCAACCGGAATATTTATGTCGTCCTCTCTCGAGGAGTGCATGCAACTCATTTTATCTTTGAGCGGTCTACTCGTATCCGCAACCTCTCGGTCATTTAAGATATGGATCTAGGATCGAAGAACATATCTACGAATTATGAATTCGAAACAAAATAAATCAAAGTAGAATTAAAGAGAGTTTGATAAAGAAAAGATTTTTATTATATTTCAAAGGTTGTCATGATCAAGTGCTAATGGAAATAACTACTTGACATGATAAAGAAGCTACATAAAAGTGACAAAAACAACATAATTGATGGAAGAAGTGTTTGAATTAAACTAGATGCAAACATAAACTATGAAATTGAAATTACATAATAGAAGTGCAAGAAAACTACTGAAATCGGCTAACAATCTTCTCCTAGATGACTCGTATATCCCCCCAGCTCCTGCCTCGATCTATAATTTATAAGAAAATTACTGGAAGGTCTCGCCCCTAGGTCACGCCCGTGACTACGATGAGTGTCATGTGCGAAACCATCCACTTAAAAGCCCGAGAACATTGGGAGAAAACCGCCAAAATTCGTCATTTTGCAGTTCATGTCAGTGACCCAGGGCATGTCAAGTCTGTTACTGGAAATGACGGGAAGGAGAAACGATGGGAGTTAATCTGGTGTTGCTGAAGAAGTCAATCCCCTAGGTCACGTGTAACGCCCCGAAACTCAAAGGAGCAAAAGGGGGACGTTTTGGGCCAGTTTGGGTTCTGGCAGCAGGCACACGGCCTGGGACACGGGCGTGTCCCAGGGCGTGTCAAGCGTGTGTCGACACTTAGCCGCGAAGTCGTCGAGATTTACTCGACGATTCGTCGAGAGTGGGCACACGGCCTGCGACACGGGCGTGTCGCAGGGCGTGTCGACCCGTGTCGACGATCGTCCCAGGGAGTCGTCGAGATTTGCTCGACGATCGTCGAGACATGGCACACAGCCTAGGACACGGGCGTGTCCAAGGCCGTGTCATCAAGTCGTCGATCTTCACTCAACGAAGTGTCCCGTGTACACGGCCTGAGGTCCAGGCGTGTCAAGGTGACACGGGTAAGGACACGGGCGTGTCCTAGAACCCGTGCAGTGCTCGGGTTGAAAATGGGGAAAAATCATGGGGTACACGGCCGGCCACACGGCCGTGTCAGGTGGAACACGGGCGTGTCAGCTCGAACACGGGCGTGTTCGATACCCGTGTGAGGTTCCAGGTGATTCGATTTTGACGGCGAATGCGGCACACGGCCCTGGACACGGGCGTGTGCCAGGCCGTGTTCGGTCCAGATTGGGCATTTCGGCCCTGAATCGAAGCCGTTCATTTTTTAACTGAAGATCCAACGGCTGGGGGTTGTTCCTGAAGGGATATACCCGTGAGTGGACTTGGAAAAACCCTCACTTTTCATACCTTATCATCTTCTAAATCCTTGGAGAGAGAGGAGAGCCAAGGGAGGAAGAAGGAGCTAGATCCTCCATTGGAGGAGCTTCGGAGCTCCGAATCGCAAGCCCACTCCGGATCCACGGAGGCAATGCTAGTGCGGTGATTTCCATCCGATTACTTTTCAATGGCACCAAAGAGGAACGCAAGGGTAACGATCCTCATCTTGAGCACGAATAGCTCTCTTTCCTAGCATAGGAAGCCCGCTCTCGCGAGTTTGCGGAGAGTTGGAGGCGTTCCTTCGGGTAGATATGTGAAGTCCCCATTTTTTAGAGTCTGTATGCGAGAACGGACATAGGCATGGTGTGTGAAGCCTACCCGGACATGTTAGTCTGGATCGGTGATGTTGCATTGCATAAGGCCGGAGAAGACTCCGTGCTATTGGTTGTTTTTCGGGTTTTCTACGCGGTAGATTGCAGCAGGGAGCCTTGGGGACTAACCCAAAGGTGCACCCGGAAAACTGGGCGGATACGAGATCTTGCCAACTTGGTGGCCTGAGAGCCAACTTGAACATAACCGAGTTATGTGACCACTGATATAATGGGACTCGGCGGAAGTTTGACCCGCACAAATGGCTTAAATTGTCGTTGCGATGTGAGCACGGGTTAGATGGAACCGTACCCGCTCTATGTCGTTCGGTTAAAGAGACCTAAGGTTACGTGGCACTTGCCATTGGCATAGATGTGAGTCCTCGACGGTCAATGGCTTAAATTGTCGTGACCCAGGCCAAGAAGACAAATTGCTCATAGGTTTGACCGTCTAAGTGGTGGTGGTGAGTCCGGAATGTTAATGGCTTTAATTGACGTGACATCGACCGGTTCGCCGAGAATGTGCCCTGAGTCCACGGGGCGTGTGGCCGTGCGAGCCAACGTCTGTGATGAAATGGCTATTGTTATACATTGCTCGCTTATGCTAGTGAAATGCAGGGAAGGAGCATCGCCGCCGCGAGTTGGGGGCGGGATCGTTATAATTTGGTCAGCATTGCTGACCGTTGCCTTGTTTTGCCACCATGCGGTGGTTTGTTGCTTGCAGGTGCAGCTGGACCAAGCGGTCAATAGCGGGCTAAAGCCCTTTTTGCGAAGCCGGCCCTCGAAGGCCCAAGTAGAAGTGTTTACTGTTTTATTCATGTATGACCGGCCTGCGCGCCGTGGTTTGTAAAACATGTAATATTCAAGTGAAACATTTTGTAAGGCCTTAAGGCTTTTTTTGAGTATTTTGTATAACATTCCTATTTTATATTAGTGTACATTCGTGCTTTGATGCTGGGTTCTTGTTTACAATTTTTATAAACTGCTTCCGCTAGAATGCTCTGTGTAGGACGTTGAGATTGGTTGGATGGTTTCCATAAGTAACCACCCGGTCTGTCTGTGGTATATGGCGTCGGGCCCCGGTCGGACCTACTGCTATATGCTATGTGACGGATAGGGGGTGTTACAATTTGGTATCAGACTACTGGTTTTGGTTGGGCTTAAACTGAATTCGTGGGCGAATTCTTTTTAAGGGGTGGTGAGCACATTGTGTGCGTCATCGTAATAACAGTAAAAAGAACCCATGAATGTCCACTTAGGAATGAAAATACTCGTGTTTGAGGAACCTGCGTGTTCCTATAATTGCTGTTTGCAATTTATGTGGTTGCTTAACGGTGTTTTGTACCACTATAGGTGACCAGAAGTGGTGTTGGGCCGTCAGAACGCCGAGTTTCTGAGGCTAGTAGTGCACCGGTTGTTGCTCCTGCAACACCTCTGTCGGCCGACAATATTCGATTGGTGGTTGAAGCGGTGTTGGCCGTGATTAATGCGCAGTCTGGAAGGCAAACGCAGCAGCCCGCTCCTGTGATGGAGCAAGAACCTCTGCAAGAGGCTGAGCCGAGTAGAGTGGAGCAAGTGGTTGTAGAACCGGTGGTGCCAAGGAGGGCAACTGAGAGGCAGCTAAAGCATGTAATGAGCTTTAACCCTCCGTTATTCTCGGGGTTTGGAACCCCATCTCAGGATGAAGACTGGCTCTCCAGGGTGAAGAAAGTCATGACAGCGACGGAGATGGAGGAGTGGCAAATGACCACCATCGCTACGTTCCTTTTGGACGGTGAAGCGAGGATGTGGTGGGAAGGATTGGAGCTGCATCATTTGAGAGGTAGACAACTGATAGACGTTCCGATGGAAGAGTTCTCGGGATTGTTCTTAGCAAGATACTTCCCTTCTACTCAGAGGATTTCGATGGAGAACGAATTTTTGAAGTTGGTACATGGTGAGATGAGCGTGTATGAATATCTCCACGAGTTTACTCGTCTGAGTCGTTATGCTAGCTCCACCATCGTGGATGAAGAGCGCAAGACTAATCGCTTCTATGAAGGCTTGAGGGATGAGTTGAGATTATTACTCTCGGGGCCGATGACGCAGGGTTTCTTAACCTTGGTCAATACTGCCCGGTCCTTGGAGAAGGGCATGATGAACGTACAAGCAAAGAAAAGCTTGGGTGAGAAGAAATCTGAGTTTAAAGTGCCGAGTAATTCAAAGTCCGGCTATCGGAGGGCTTTCAAGAAGCATAGGACTTCGGGTCCAGCTCCTTCTGGCGCTTCTGGGGCGACTACGGGTCGGACCCCGGGCGCCTGTTTTACTTGTGGAAAGACGGGGCATTTCGCCCGTGATTGTTGGAGCGGACGTCCTAAGTCCGAGAGGAGGTCGGGAGCTACTTATGAAGAAAAGGGAAAGGCGGTGGAGTCGACCGCATCCCATTATGCTCCGGCCCAACCAAGGGTCTACGATCTTGGCCAACAGGAGGTCATTAAACAAGCTGATGTGGTGACAGGTACGGTTTAATTTATAGCAAGTCAATTTCTATAAATACTTGTTATGCACATGTTACCTTACCACTACTTGTTTAGGATTTGTATTGATTTGTGAAAATCCGGCACGACACTCTTCGATACGGGAGCTTCACACTCCTTCTTGTCCGAAGGATTTATATCACGCATCGGAGTCCCTTCTTCGATGGCGAAGGATAAGTTGGATGTGTTGTTGCCCAATGGGTGTTCGATGCGAGCGGATAGGATCTGCGATGTTAAGATTCGTATTGGGGAGCAGGAGTTCGACCTGCGGGCGTCTTTACTTCCGTTAGTGGAGTTCGACGTCATATTTGGCATGGACTGGCTCTCGGAGCAGCAGGCCCATATAGATTGCGGTAGCAAGGAAGTCAAGCTGGGAGCAAGTCGTGAAACGACTTTTACGGGCTTAAAGGGGTCGAGCAAGACGTTGATGTCTGCTCTTCAGGTGGTGAAGGCGGTTCGTGCTGGTGCAGAACTATTCTTTACACTAGTGGAGGTTTCAAAGCCGAAGCCCGCGTTGGATTGTATTTCAGGGTATCGGAATACCCTGATGTGTTCCCGGCAGATCTTCCTGGAGCCCCGCCTCAGCGGGAGATAGATTTTACGATCGAGCTAGTGCCAGGTGCAAAGCCTGTATCACGATCTCCGTATCGGCTAGCGCCTAAGGAAATGGCGGAGCTGAAAGTTCAACTGTAAGAGTTGTTGGAGCAAGGGTATGTGCGCCCGAGTTCTTCGCCTTGGAGCGCACCGGTCCTCTTTGTTAAGAAGAAGGACGGAAGCTTGAGGCTATGTATTGATTATCGGGAGTTAAACAAGCTGACGGAGAAGAACAAGTACCCGATCCCCCGGATTGATGATCTCTTTGATCAGTTAGTCGGGTCGACGGTGTACTCGAAGTTAGATCTCAAGGCTGGGTACTATCAGCTGCGGATAAGGGGGAGTGATATCCCGAAGACAGCGTTTAGTACGAGATACGAGCATTATGAGTTTACGGTCATGCCGTTTGGGCTGACTAATGCGCCGTCGGTGTTCATGGATTTGATGAACAGGACGTTCAGGGAGTACTTGGACCATTTTGTGATCGTCTTTATCGACGATATTTTGGTGTACTCGCAAAGTGAGGAGGATCACTTCCAGCATCTTCATTTGGTGTTGGAGATGCTAAGAAGAAATCAGTTGTATGCCAAGTTCTCGAAGTGCGAGTTTTGGCTATCCTCAGTAGCGTTCCTCGGTCATATAGTGAGTGGAGAGGGTATTGCTGTGGATCCGGCGAAGATTGTTGCGATACGGGAGTGGCCTGAGCTTGCTACGGTAGCAGAAGTCCGGAGCTTTTTGGGGCTTGCCGGCTATTATAGGCGCTTCGTAGAGAACTTCTCGCGGATAGCGTTAGCTCTCACTACTTTGACGAGGAAGGAACATAAGTTCATTTGGACGCCGGAGTGTGCGCGAGCTTTCGAGGAGTTGAAGTGTCGGTTGACCACGGCGCCTGTGCTGAGTTCGACATGTGGAACCGAAGGCTATGAGATATATAGCGATGCTTCAGGCAGCGGTTTGGGTTGCGTGCTACTACAGCACGGAAGCGTGATAGCTTATGGCTCGAGATAGCTAAAAGTGCACGAGAGGAATTATCCGGTCCATGACTTGGAGTTAGCGGCCGTGATTTTTGCCTTGAAGCTATGGAGACACTATTTGTACGGTGTGAAGATTGATATCTACACCGATCACAAGAGCCTAAAGTATCTAATTGATCAGAAGGATCTGAATATGCGGCAGCGTAGATGGATGGAATTCCTGGGGGACTATACATTCAAGATCCACTACGTGTCTGGCAAAGGGAATGCGGTTGCGGACGCGTTGAGTCGCCGAGCCCCAGCTCAAGCCAATTTGCTATCGGTGCATGATGAGTGGTTGGTGCGGGAGTTGGAGGCTTTGGAGATTGTTTGTGTGGACAGGAAATCAAGTGCTGAAGCAGTTCTGAATTGGACTGAAGTCCAATATGACCTGGATGATCGTATTCGGCAGGCTTTGGATATGGATGCTCATATGAAGCAGTTCATGGTAGAGGCTCTGGATGGGTCAAATTCCCAATTCTTCGTGGAGGACGGATTGCTTTGGAAAGACGGTCGTTTGTGCATCCCAAGTGTGGGCAATTTACGGGTGGAGTTGTTGTACGAGGCACACCATACCAAGTACTCGATTCACCCGGGGAGCACGAAGATGTACCGTGATGTGAAGAAACTGTTTTGGTGGCCGGGTTTAAAGAAGGATGTGGCGCTATACGTAGCAAAGTGCCAAACTTGCGCCTTGGTTAAGGCGGAGTGCCAAAAGCCGGGAGGATTTCTTAAGTCCTTGCCTATTCCAGAGTGGAAATTCGACGACATCTCTATGGACTTTGTGCACAGTTTTCCAAGGTCGCAAAAGGGGAACGACGCCATTTGGGTGGTTGCTGATCGTTTAACGAAGGTGTCGCATTTTATTTCGCATAGGAAGGAGGATCCAGTGGAGAAGCTGGCAAAGCTTTATGTGGATAACATAGTACGGCTTCATGGTGTGCCCTGCAGCATCGTGAGTGACCGAGATGGGCGGTTCACGTCCAATGATTGGAGGCTGGTGCAACAAATGTTGGGAACAAAGTTGAAGTTCAGCACAGCCTTCCATCCGCAAACGGATGGGCAGACCGAGAGGGTCAATAGAACCATGGAAGACATGCTCCGCATGTGTGTCTTGGATTTTGGAAAGCAATGGGAAGACCACCTTTATTTGGTGGAGTTCGCATACAACAACAACTACCAAGCGAGTATTCAGATGGCGCCTTTCGAGGCCCTATATGGTAGAAGATGTCGCACGCCGTTGTCTTGGTTGGAAACGGGTGAGTCAAAGTTGTATAAGCGATCGAGAGTGGAGGGTGCTACTTCTTTGGTGCGAACCATTCGGGAGAGGTTGCTTATCGCTCAGGACCGGCAAGCAAAGTACTATAATGCCAAGCACAGGAACGTGGAGTTCGCTGTGGGCGATTATGTATACTTAAAGATCAAGCCGTTCAAGGGTGTCTCGCGGGTGCGGCGATTGAAAAAGCTAAGCCCGAGGTACCTTGGACCGTTTGAGGTTCTGGAGCGAGTTGGTGAAGCGGCCTATCGGTTGAAGCTCTCAGTGGAGCTTAGTGGTTTACATGATGTATTCCACATTTCGGTACTCCAGAAGGCGGTACAAGAGCCTACGCAAGTGATCGCGGTCGATCAAGTGCCGGTGGATAGTGTGCTAACGACAAAGGTCAAGCCCGTGCGGATTGAGGACTCGGAGGTCAAGCGGCTACGCAATAAAGAGATCAGGATGGTCAAGGTCCGGTGGGACAATTACGTTCGTGAGGAGCTCTCTTGGGAGCGAGAGCAGACTATGCTTGACGAGTATCCGGAATTGTTCCGCTCAGGTACAAATTTTGGTTTTGTACGTGTCTTTCCTTTATTTAATTTCGTGGGCAAAATTCTTTTAAGAGGGGGAGAGTTGTAACGCCCCGAAACTCAAAGGAGCAAAAGGGGGACGTTTTGGGCCAATTTGGGTTCTGGCAGCAGGCACACGGCCTGGGACACGGGCGTGTCCCAAGGCGTATCAAGTGTGTGTCGACACTTAGCCGCGAAGTCGTCGAGATTTACTCGACGATTCGTCGAGAGTGGGCACACGGCCTGCGACACGGGCGTGTCGCAGGGCGTGTCGACCCGTGTCGACGATCGTCCCAGGGAGTCGTCGAGATTCGCTCGACGATCATCGAGACATGGCACACGGCCTAGGACACGGTCGTGTCCAAGGCCGTGTCATGAAGTCGTCGATCTTCACTCAACGAAGTGTCCCGTGTACACGGCCTGGGGTCCAGGCGTGTCAAGGTGACATGGGTAAGGACACGGGCGTGTCCTAGAACCCGTGCAGTGCTCGGGTTGAAAATGGGTAAAAATCATGGGGTACACGGCCGGCCACACGGCCGTGTCAGGTGGAACACGGGCGTGTCAGCTCGAACACGGGCGTGTTCGATACCCGTGTGAGGTTACAGGTGATTCAATTTTGACGGCGAATGCGGCACACGGCCCTGGACACGGGCGTGTGCCAGGCCGTGTTCGGTCCAGATTGGGCATTTCAGCCCTGAATCGAAGCCGTTCATTTCTTTAACTGAAGATCCAACGGCTGGGGGTTGTTCCTGAAGGGATATACCCGTGAGTGGACTTGGAAAAACCCTCACTTTTCATACCTTATCATCTTCTAAATCCTTGGAGAGAGAGGAGAGCCAAGGGAGGAAGAAGGAGCTAGATCCGCCATTGGAGGAGCTTCGGAGCTCCGAATCACAAGCCGACTCTGGATCCACGGAGGCAACGCTAGTGCGGTGATTTCCATCCGATTACTTTTCAATGGCGCCAAAGAGGAACGCAAGGGTAACGATCCGCATCTTGAGCACGAATAGCTCTCTTTCCTAGCATAGGAAGCCC
This sequence comes from Platanthera guangdongensis, assembly GCA_039583875.1. Classification (NCBI taxonomy): domain Eukaryota; kingdom Viridiplantae; phylum Streptophyta; class Magnoliopsida; order Asparagales; family Orchidaceae; genus Platanthera; species Platanthera guangdongensis. The sequence continues at coordinate 154,697,339 of CM077152.1, forward strand.
GCTCTCGCGAGTTTGCGGAGAGTTGGAGGCGTTCCTTCGGGTAGATATGTGAAGTCTCCATTGTTTAGAGTCCGTATGCGAGAACGGACATAGGCATGGTGTGTGAAGCCTACACGGACATGTTAGTCTGGATCGGTGATGTTGCATTGCATAAGGCCGGAGAAGACTCCGTGCTATTGGTTGTTTTTCCAGTTTTCTACGCGGTAGATTGCAGCAGGGAGCCTTGGGGACTAACCCAAAGGTGCACCCGGAAAACTGGGCGGATACGAGATCTTGCCAACTTGGTGGCCTGAGAGCCAACTTGAACATAACCGAGTTATGTGACTTGTGATAGAATGGGACTCGGCGGAAGTTTGACCCGCGCAAATGGCTTAAATTGTCGTTGTGATGTGAGCACGGGTTAGATGGAACCGTACACGCTCTATGTCGTTCGGTTAAAGAGACCTAAGGTTACGTGGCACTTGCCATTGGCATAGATGTGAGTCTTCGGCGGTCAATGGCTTAAATTGTCGTGACCCAGGCCAAGAAGACAAATTGCTCATAGGTTTGACCGTCTAAGTGGCGGTGGTGAGTCCGAAATGTTAATGGCTTTAATTGACGTGACATCGACCGGTTCGCCGAGAATGTGCCCTGAGTGCACGGGTCGTGTGGCCGTGCGAGCCAACGTTTGTGATGAAATGGCTATTGTTATACATTGCTCGCTTATGCTAATGAAATGCAGGGAAGGAGCATCGCCGCCCTGAGTTGGGGGCGGGATCGTTATAATTTGGTCACCATTGCTGACCGTTGCCTTGTTTTGCCACCGTGCGGTGGTTTTTTGCTTGCAGGTGCAGCTGGACCAAGCTGTCAATAGCGGGCTAAAGCCCTTTTTGCGAAGCCGGCCCTCGAAGGCCCAAGTAGAAGTGTTTACTGTTTTATTCATGTATGACCGGCCTGCGCGCCGTGGTTTGTAAAACATGTAATATTCAAGTGAAACATTTTGTAAGGCGTTAAGGCTTGTTTTTAGTATTTTGTATAACATTCCTATTTTGTATTAGTGGACATTCGTGCTTTGATGCTGGGTTGGACATTCGTGCTTTGATGCTGGGTTCTTGTTTACAATTTTTATAAACTGCATCCGCTAGAATGCTCTGTGTAGGACGTTGAGATTGGTTGGATGGTTTCCATAAGTAACCACCCGGTCTGTCTGTGGTATATGGCGTCGGGCCCCGGCCGGACCTACTGTTATATGCTATGTGACGGATAGGGGGTATTACATCACGCCCGTGACTGAGTGCATGTAGGCTTAAACTGCTGAATCTGAAACTGCCTTCAGAATGCGCGTCATGCCAGGATGTCACGCCTAGAGTCACGTCGGTGACATTATTGTCACTCCTATGTCCAGGGCATGTAGCTTTAATCCGACATGGAAATGACTTCTGGAGCTCCTTTGTGGGTCACGCCCATGGGTCACGCCCGTGACCAAACGGTCACGCCCATTACCGGGGCATGTAAATTACAATTTCTCCAGATTTCTTCAGCTTCTTCTCCTGATCAGTTCTGCAAGCTCCATATTAGTATTAGCACCCCAGATTCACATGAAAAAAAAATTTATGTAACTAATAACAAATATTAATAAAACTAAATAAAACATAACTATTTTATAAAAAAAACAATATTAAAAATACTATAATAATAGACTTATCAACGTTGTACATCAACTCCTCCCATAATTTACCCATATTTAGGAAGCGCAACCGACTGTAATTCCATAAGTGACCATCTTTAAAGGTAAATCATGCCAATTGCCATCCCTAGTTTCTTCCAAGTAGCGTTTCATTCTCTTGTCAAGTGCCAACGCCAGACGAATCCTGTCTGCGAGGTCATATTGCATATCTGTACAGTATTAACATGCATTAGAGCTCTTTTTAACACAAGTTATCTCCAAGGCTTCCAAATCTTGAATAAGATGCTCATCATGCATCTGTATCCAGTTGGCCTGCATCAGAGCCCTCTATCTCAACACATCTGTGATAATATTTACGTTCTCGCAAACATATTGTATCTCAAAAGTATAGTCCTCAAAAAACTCCATTCACATATTTTGTCGCAAAACAAATCCTTTTGGTTTACCAGATACTTTAGAATCTTATAGTACGTAGAGATGTCAATCATAATGTCATATAAGTAATGTTGCCACAACTTTATGGTGAATATCACAGCCACCAACTGTACGTCATTGACTGGATAGTTCCTTTCATGCACCTTCAGCTAGCGAGAGTCATAATCTATAACTTTCCTGAACTACAAAAGAACACAGCCAAAACCGCTCCCCGAGGCATCGCTAGATCTCATTGCCTTTTGCACCACATGGTAAACACAAAATAGGTGTCATGGTTGGAAGAATCTTCCAATCCTCAAAAGCATGCACATACTCTGGAGTCCAAACGAACTTCTAATCTTTCCTTGTCAAGGTAGTGAAAGGTAGAGCTATCAGCAAAAGTTCTCTACGAAGCGCCTATAGTAGCTAGCAAGTCCCAGAAATCTCCCGACTTCCGCCACAGTAGTATACACAGGCCACTCACATATCAAAACTATATTTGTCGGATCCACGGACATACCCCCTCCACTAACCATATGACCAAGAAAAGAAACTAATGATAGCAAAAACTCACACTTGGAGAAGTTGGCATAAAGTTGAGTCCAAATAAGGGTATATACAACCAACCGCAAAAGATTTGCAAGATCCACTTCTGACTGAGAAAACATTAATATATCATCAATAAAGATGAATAGAAATTGATCCAGATACTCTCAAAAGATCCTATACATCAAGTCCATGAATAATGATGACACATTTGTTAACCCAAACGACATCACGGTGAACTCAAATGGCCATATCATGTACCAAAAGCTATCTTGGGAATAACAATTTCCCTGATCCTTAACTGATAATAACTGGACTTCAAATCCAACTTTGAATAGACAGTTGATCCAACTAGCTGATCAAAATGCATCGATTCTTGAAATCAGATATTTGTTCTTTTTCGTCAGCTTGTTCAATTTACGGTAGTCAATGCATAGACATAAGCTTTCGTCCTACTCCTTCACAAAGAGGACCGACACACTCCAAGGTAACATACTCGGATGTATATAGCCTTGCTCTAGCAATTCCTGTACCTGAACTTTCAATTCTACAGTATCCTTCGGTACTACTTGGTATGGTGAGCGTGACATAGGATTCACACCTGACACCAACTCAAAAGTTAAGTCGATCTCTCGCTGAGGTGAAATCTCAGGGAGATCTTTAGGGAACACATCAGTAAGCTACGACACAATAGGAATGTCTATCAGACTCGGCTTCGGCCCTATGGCTTCCAATAGCATGAAGAATAACTTTGAGCCCTTCTGAACCACCTTGACCACCTAGAGAGCAGACGTCAGTATATTGCTTGATCCTAGCATACCGGCGAACTTAGTCTCACATTTGGTGTTCTTCCCCAGCATTACTTCCTTTGAGTTGTAATCAATAGAAGCATGCTACTACGAGAGTGAATCCATTCCAAAGATCACATCGAACTCAGATATCGACAACACAGATTCTTCCAATCCAAACTCGTGACTTCCTATCAACACCTTAACACTACTAATAATGTCTGTACTAATCCCTTACCCATGAGGTAGCATGGTAATCAAAGGCACTCCACCACTATTCCACAATTAGAAAGGGTAAAGAAAGAGTTATTACTTAATATATAAGTATTAGGGCATAGCCCAATTATCATTGTTTGAACACACGTATATAGATATGCACAAGGTAAACATACCAAAAGCTACAACAATTGCCTAATACTTCAAACTTGAACCAACATTACCAAGAACATGGGCTCTCGTCTGGACGTATTGGAATGCAGCTGCTTCTACCACCTTACCTTTCTCCCCATATGATGAACTCGTCATTTTCACGGACTTTTGAGCACCACTGCAATAATCTCAGGCATAGTGTCTGTTTTTGCGACAAGGGTAGCAAATACACAAAACTTGACAATTAGTTGCTATAGACTTTTGTTTCCACCTTGTGCGGTACTCTGCCTTCACAGACTTTACAGACTTTGGTACCGTGTGCTTTGAGATCTGGTGGACTTTTGCCAAATCTATCTCCAAAGATCTAGCCGACTCCACCAATACTCGAAATCCAATTAACTTTGGACCCACCAATAAAAGTCACAGATCATCATGCAGACCATTATAAAATCTATTGATCTTGGTTTCCTCATTCTCCAACACAATCCCTGCATAGCGCCTCAGCATAATAAATGCATATAAGTACTCCTCGACCATGTGTGCTTCTTACACCAAACACATGTTCAGCTACTGATCCGAGGCTCTTCTTATTGCACTTTGCTCATGTACTCCAACCAGCGTTGAAGCCACCACAGGGACAAAGGGCTGTATATGCCTTTCAGTTTGGAAATTGATCATTGTTATTGGGTACATTGACCATAATGTCACAGATTTAAAGAAGGCCCACAAGTCAATAATATATGCAAACCTGTATTTGTTATATGTATAAGTTTACATGTGCATGGTATTGGTAATTAAGTACTTAGACATGCTGAGAGTATCAGAAGTATGCCTGGAAAGAAGTCAGCTTGGTCAAGGAAGACAGGAAATTGACTAAGTACAATAGCGTTGAGTGACTCTCATCATTTAACTCTAAAGGCAAAAGAGCATTCTCAGTTTAACTCTCACTCAAAGCCTTAGTGAAGAAGCACTAAAATTTGACTAAGTATGAAAGCATCATGTGAAGGACTTACACTTGATGCATTCTCAGAGAAAGTTTATTAAGTACAAAAGAATTGAGTGAAGGACTTACACTCAACGCCATCTCAACAAAATTAGTCTAAGTACAAAAGCGTCAAGTATCACAACCCGCATTTTTCACCGCCATTAAAGGTATATCAGAGTAAGGAAAAATTGTGCATCATGATGCCACGTCAGTAGGGAATAACTGTGGATGCTCAGGCAAAATTCCTACTTAAACGTGAAGAAAGATCTTTTAGTTATTTAAAGGCAAAACAAGTTTAAGTAGGAGTTTTGACTGAGCGTCCGCAGTTATCCCCTGCTGACGTGGCATCATGACGAGCATTTTTTCCTTACTCCGAAATACCTTTAATGGCGGTGAAAAATGCGGGTTGTGTCAGTTGGTATCAGAGGGAGATTTTGAGTTCTCGAGTACAGGACTAAGGGTTTATCGAAAAGTGCTGCAGACTACTCGAGAAGAAGGAAAAACTACCCGAGAACTAATTGCATGAACAGTATTTTTTTGTCCTCGTGAATAGTGGATTTTGCAAATATACCCTTGATCAAACTTTAGGAATGAATAGTTCTTTTCATATTTGAATAGTTCTTTAATATTATAATAATCATATTCTTTACATTTTTGAAGAAGAAAAAACGAGTTTAAAACGGAGGCCCAAACGTGCACCGAATTAAACGAAATTCACATCGTATGCGAACACTGAGGCAACGAATCCAACGGTGAAGACGAAACCAAAATCTGACATGTCGTTCTCGAGATATAAATTTTCAAATTCTATGGCTATCATAAATTCTACAAAACTTCGAAAATTCGCCGAGGCTCAAATATCGCTCGGATCGTGACAAAACTGGACGAGCATGTCAAAAATTAATTAATTTAATTTCCTAACATGAAGTTTTCCATTTTTGACAAGGATTCACGAATTTGGATGCCCCGACCGAACAAACATGAAAACGCACTAACGATGACACGTCGTCAACTCCACGTTATCGAAATGGCCCTTACGTAATTATGACGTCACCAAGAGGATTAAATAATTGTCGGAAAATCAGGGGCGTTACAGTCACCCCTCCAAAAAGGAAGTTTTGTCCCGAAACTTGGAACACAAAATGAAACAAGAGGGCACAGGGAGACACATGATAGGAGAATTCATTAAACAATAATACTAACCTGGGATGGCTAAGAGAACAGCTGAGGATGAGATTCTCTCATTACGGATTCCAATTCCCAAGTTGCACATATAGTATCTTGATTGCACCAGAGAACCTTAACCATCAGAATTATCTTATTTCTTAGAACACGATCTTTCGTCTCCAGAATACAGACAGGCACTTCGACATACGAGAGAATAGGCTGCAACTGGGGTACTGAGTCTAGGACATGTCGATCACTAAGAACGTACTTTCACAACTGGCTCATGTGAAACACATCGTGAACACCAGGGAAAGAATCGGGCAATTCTAGTCTATAGGCAAAAACTCTGAACAGCTCCAGAATATGAAAAGGTCCCACATACCTGGGATCTAGCTTATAGTTCCTTCCAAATCTCTTAACACCTGACATTGGAGAGACCTTCAGCAATACCATATCCCCAACTACAAATTCCAGATCAACTTTGCACTGATTTGAATACTTTTCATATCGTTCCTAAGCCAACCTCAGCTTTTCATGAATATGCGTCACTGAAATGCTCGTATCCTCCAGCAATTCCGGACCGAGCAAAGCCTTCTCACCAACTTCTGCCCAAAACAGGGTAGCTCGATAACACCTTCCATATAGAGCTTCAAAGGGCGCCACCAGCAAACTCTCCTGATAGCTTTTATTGTACGCGAACTCCATCAGTTTGATGTGTTTATCCCAAGCACTGCCATGGTCCAGAATATAACATCTAATCATATCCTCCAAGATCTGATTCACTCTCTCCGTCTAACCATTTGTCTGAGGATGATAGTTAGTAGAATACATAAGGTCAATGCCTAGAGCTCCTTGCAAGCTTTGCCAGAAACGAGACATGAACCGGGAATCTCTATCTGACACAATACACATAGGCACACCATGCAACCCGAGGACTTCGTCCAGATTAAACGCAGCTATTTTTTCCATTGAATAATCATTTTTTTAAAGGCACGAAGTGGGCGCACTTGGTTAGTCGATCCACGATAACCCACACTGCATCATGCCTTAGGGGAGATCTCGGCAAACGGGTTATGAAATCCATGGATAAACTCTCCAATTTCAAACTCGGTATGTCTAATGGCATTAACTTACCACCGAGAATTCTATGATCAGCTTTGACACATTGGAAAGTATAACATTCAGATACAAATCTTGTGATGTCGTTCTTCATACCTAACCACCAAACAATCTGCTTCAAATCTCTGTACAATTTTGTGGAAGCAGGATGGTAAGCAACAATTGAACCATGCGCTTCACTGCATATTCTTGCTCTGATATCACTAAAAGCGGGGATGCTAAATCTACCCCGATACTTCAAAGTATCCAACTCATCCAAAAAGAAATCAGGTAGCTCTCCCATCTCAATTATATTCCGGAGATACAACAAATCCGGATCATCCTTCTGGTGCGGTCTAGTTAGGGAAATCCAAGAGGGCTCTTCTACTTCCAAACTAGTAGGCACAGTACTACACCCAACCTCAATGTCCATCAATAAGAATTCTTCTACCAAGGACTGAACAAATAGATTAAAAATGTTGGCGGTCTTTCTACTCAAAGCATCAGCTACTACATTAGTCTTTCCTGGATGATAAAAAATCTCCACTTCATAATCATCCACATATTATAACAACCAACATTGGCGCAGATTTAGTTCCTTCTGAGTGAAGACGTTCTTCAAACTCTTATGGTATGTATAGATCTTGCATAGCACGCCATACAAAACATGTCTCCAAAGCTTCAGCGCATAAATTACAGCATCAAACTCCAAATCATGCGTATGACAGTTTCTTTCATGAATCTTTAATTTCCTTGATCCATACGAGATCACCTTTACATCTTGCATCAAAACACATCCAAGTACAATGTGTGATGCATCCACATACACAGCGTACTCAACTCCTTCAGTAGGCAAGATTAAAACTAGAGCAGTACACAATCTCTTCTTCAACTCTTGGAAAGCTTCTTCACAATTATCGCTCCAAATAAATGCAGTGTTCTTCTGGGTAAGTCTATATAGGGAAGAAGACAACACTGAAAATCCTTCCACAAATCTTCTATAATAGCCAGCCAGGCCTAAGAAGCTCCTAATCTCCTTAGGTGTAGAAGGTCTCACCCATTCCATCACACAGAAGTCTTGGTCGGGTCTATGGAAATACTGTCCTTGCTGACGACATGACCCAGAAAGGACACCTAAGGTAGCCAGAACTCACACTTGCTCAACTTCGCATATAACTTTTGCTCCCTTTCGGTCAACAAAACCAATTGCAAATGTTGAGTATGCTCCTCAAAACTACGGGAATAAACAAGGACGTCATCTATGAATACCATCATGAAATGGTCCAAGAAATCTCTGAACACCCTATTCATTAAATTCATGAAAGCAGAGGGTGCATTGCTCAAACCGAAGGACATCACCAAAAACTCAAAATGTCTATGCCAGGAATGGAAAGCAACCCGTGGAATATCTGTCTCATGAATTCTCAACTGGTGGTAGCCGGAACGGAGATCAATCTTTGAAAATACCGAGCTACCACACAACTAATCGAACAGATCATCAATCCTCGGCAAGGGATATCTATTCTTAATGGTAACCATATTAAATTCTCTATAATCAATGCAAAGCCTCATCGATCCATCTTTTAACTTTACAAATAATATAGGAGCACCCCACGGATAAGAACTCGATCTAATAAAATCACAATGTAGCAACTCGTCGAGCTGAGGACGAAACTCATCCAACTCACACGGAGCCATACAGTATGGTGTTTTGGCAATACGATGAGTACCTGTCTCAAGGTCTATCACAAACTCTATCTCCCTTACCGGAGGAAATCCTGGCAGATAATCAGGAAAAACAACTGGAAACTCTCGCACCAGCGAGATATCCTGAAGACGTGATGTAATAAAAGCTGTTTCCAAAGCAAAAATAAAATCCAAATATGCCTCACAACCACCTAGTATAGTAGGACAAGCACGTACCTTAGAAATAATAGGTGAAAACCTGTCCTGAAAACCATAGACCATCATAGGTTGGTCATTGTCCATCTTGAAGTCCAGTCGCATTGCCTTGTACTGGATGACCGCTTCATACTTGGATAGCCAGTCCATGCCCAAAATCACATCATAGTCTGCCAGATCCAAAACCATCAGATCCGCAAATTCTTGGAAATCGCCTAGATAAATAGGGCATCTCAGAATTCCTAGATTAGATATCACCAAATCACTTGAGGGAAGCTTGAAGTTGAAGGAGTCTCCTAATTGATCCATGTCCAACCGGTGTTTATATACAAAACTATATACCATAAAGGAATGAGTGGCTCCCAAATCGAAAAGAACGCGCGCCCACCTATTCCGCACCTTAAATTCCCCTAAAACCATAACATACATAACTAAACGAACGAAAAATAGGGCAACAATAGAGAGTAAAAAGAAATAAATTTAGGGTCTAACCTGATATCACTTGTGTATAGGTCTGAGCTTCCTCCCTAGTCACCACATTCAGCTTTCCTTTCCCTCTGTCCTAGTTTGGTGGTGGCAGTAGGGCCCGAAGCGGGGCATGGAGTCTTCTGGTGCCCCTTCTACCCGCACTGGAAGCAAGTTTTATCCTTCAACCAGCAACGACTCACTTCATGTCCCTTCCTTGTACACTGAGTGCACACCATATCTCCTTTGGGTGCACCTTGGATGGTGAGCACGATCTGCTGCTTTAAGGTGGCAGTCCTTTTGAAACACCATTCGTAAGGGTGGCCAGATCGACCACAGAAGCCACAAATTTCTCTACTTGTCTTCTTCGAAGAAGGGCAAGATGCCCTAGAGCTTCCATCCTCATCACTTTTCCTCTTCTCTTTTCTCGCCGCAGCACCTCGATTCTTGTCATTTTCAATCGCCTCAACCTTCAAAGTGGCTTCCACTTCCTCAGCATAGCTTTCAGCTCTTTAAGCTCATGCCAACTATTGGACATCACTTCTTAATCCTCCGAGGAAGTGCTTCACTCTTCCGGCCTCTAAAGCTACCATATCAGGAGCAAATCTGCTACACTTACTAAACTTAATCTCATATTCGCTCACAGTGAGTTGTCTCTGCTTCAAAGACAGGAAATTATTCATCAGACGGTCCTGCTCAGACAAAACTCCTACTTAACTGTGAAGAAAGATCTTTAAGTTCTTTAAAGGCAAAATCTGTTTAAGAAGGAGTTTTGCCTGAGCGTCCGCAATATCCCCTGCTGACATGGCAACATGACAAATATTTTTCCTTACTCTAATATACCATTAATGGCAGTGAAAAATACAGGTTGTGACAGTTTGTGTCAGAGGGAGGTTTTGAGTGCTAGAGTGCAGGCTTTAGGTCTTAACTAGAAGAGCTGCAGACTACTCGAGAAGAAGGAAAAACTACCCGAGAACTTTAGGAATGAATAGTTCTTTTCTTTTTTCAATAGTTCTTTAATATTATACTAATCATATTCTTTATATTTTTGGAGAACGAAATACGACTTTAAAAAGGAGGACCAAACGCGCGCCGAATTAAACGAAATTCGCACCATAGGCGAACACTGACTCTACAAATCCAACGGGGAAGACGAAACCAAAATCTGACATGCCATTCTCGAGATATTAATTATCAAAGTCTACGGTGATCATATTCTACAAAACTTCATAAATTCACCGAGGCTCGAATATCGCTCGGATCGCGACGAAACTTGACGTGCATGTCAAAAATTAATTAATTTAATTTCCTAAAATGAAGTTTTCCATTTTCGAGACGGATTCACGAATTTGGCCGCCCCAACCGAACAGAAGCGAAAACGCACTAGCGACGACATGTCGTCAACTCCACGTTAACGTAACGCCCCTTGCGTCATTATGACGTCACCCGGAGGATTAAATAATTGTCGGAAATTCAGGGGCGTTACATCGAGTGAAGGACTTACACTCAATGCCTTCTCAAAGAAAGGCTGTTAAGTACAAATGCATTGAGTAAAGGACTTATACTCAACACCATCTCAGTTAAAGTTTTAAAGGACCAAGGCATCGACTGAAGAACCTTCACTCAACACCTCAGTGTTAGACATAATTTAGCTAAGTATAAAAGCGTCAAGTGAAGGCCATTCACTCAATGCTTTTGAAGTTAATTGTCAAAGTTCTATTTCATCGAGATGTGTGGGATCTCTCATTGTCTGTATAATTTCAGAAATTATTCTAAGTGAATTGGCGGCATGTCAAGTCTGCTGATGCCATTCTTAATTCAAATTGATGCAAACTGTGTGCTAAATGACAGAGAACGCCATATTGATCAGACAACACTATCATGGGATAAATCAACCATTAAAGCTAGCCATGCCTCTTTACAAAGAGGGATATAACTGTTGCTGATGCAAATATATAAAAGTGAAGTGGGTGACACTCTTACGAGAACTTTTGCCAATATTTCCAAACCCTAACCTCGCAATAGTCGGACAATAAGCAGATCTCATTTCTGGTTATCTTCAAGCCTGTTATAAAGAACTATTGTCTTTCTCAAGCTTGAAGAAGATGAAGAAGAGTTTTGCAAGAATTCAACATAACATAGGCTGAACCAAACCTGAAGTATCATCTTCCTATAGCTATATTGAAGAAGTGTTGTTTGTTGATTCAGCTAAAGAAGAAGAATCAGAAATATTCTTTTGATTTAGATTTCTCAAGCAGATGATCTATCTTGTAGGATCTCACTGAGATGTGAGTGTAAACCTATTTTATAAAGGCAGAGTGTTAGATTATGAGGAGTCTGAGTTGTATGAGTGTGAGGTACTTTGAGTTATAGTGTTCGGGGAAGGATCTGAGGTAAGGCTTGTGCCTGAGGTTGGATCTTTGTGAGATTTGAGGTAAAAGACCAGCTGGTTCTCTGAGTTGTAGGATTTGGAATACTCCAAGTTATAGGGCTATCAAGCCTTAGGTAGGGTACTTGTGATTTTCTCTGAGATAGGAGTGTGAGCAGTCTGAGCTATAGGTGTGGAGAGCACTCTGAGTTGTAAGATCCAGGGAGGGATCTGAGGTGTAATATCTATTTAATATGAGTGCTGAATGTGTTGGCCGAATCTCGCTCACTGTTAGATAGGTGAAGGTGGGAAGTGGATGTACCCTAGATAGGGCAACCACTATAAAATTCTATGTGTTGTATGTATTTCTTGAAAGCTAACCTACTAACATAAACACACAACAAGATCATTCTCTAAAAGACTTAAAAGATTCAAAAAGAAACCTATTCACCCGAGTCTAGGTGTTTATCTACCCTTAAAAGAGTTTCAAGTGGTATCAAATGCAGGTTGGTCAATAAAGACCTTACAATCTATACAATATTTCCAAGGGTAGAAGAACTATATCATCATGACTTCTAGTGAGAACTATAAATAGCTCAGTTCCATGAAGCTTCCATTATGCAGAAAAGAAAACTTTGGAATATGGAAGGAAAGGGTGAGGCAATTCATGGAAGCCTTAGACCCTAAGATCTTCATTATAGGGAAAGAGGGACCTTTCATTCCTATGAAGATCTCGACTTTTGATGTCAAAATCAAGACTCCAAAGAAATAATCAGAAATGACAAAAGATAAGGTCGTACTGGTTGATATGGACAAGAGGGCCCAGAACAACATAGTGAGTGGCATTGATGACTCAACCTGTCAGAATCTTATTCACTGCAAGACTGCAAAGGAGATGTGGGACTCTTTTATATTCTACATTAAGGGGACTGAGGAAGTAAGGGATGATAGGAAATCCTTTCTTAACCAACAATATGAAGCCTTTAAATAAGGCAAGAAGATTCTATAGCAAATGCTATGAGAAGGACTTCAAGATTGTGAACAATGTGATAAATTATGCAGATAGTTCTCCAATTATAAGCTAAATGACAAGTTCCTGAGATCACTCAATAAAGAGTGGGACATCAAGATCTGTGGCATAAGGGAGGTAAGAAACTTGTCCAACACACTACCATGAAAATTGTTTGGCAAGTTGCTGTCACATGAACTTCAGCTGAACGCCAGAAAAACAAAAAAGGATGCTGCCAAGTCTCTCGGTAGAGAAAAGACTATGGCTTTCAAAGTTAAAACATCCAGGAAGAGAAGGGAGAAGACTCTTTCTCCCCCAAGAAGTGCTGCTGAGTCAAAAAGTTTAGATCCCATTATATCAGGAGAAGAACTGTCTGATGGAGAAATAACCTTGTTCTCCAAGAAGTTCAACAAGATGCTGAGTAGAAGAAGGCAATGGATGAATTAGGGCTCATTTAGATCTAGCTTAAGGAAGCCACAAGCCAAACAGTAGAAGTCTAGAAAAGACCCCTCTAGGGACAGGTTTGAATCTAAATAGAAAAACACTTTAAAACTGATGTGGGATATCACTGCTGCAATAGGTCAGGACATATCATTGTTGACTGTCCTGCTAAAAGGAAAGAGAGCAGGAGGACTGATGGTAAGAGATATCATAAAGACAATAAGGTGTACAAGGGCTTCTTAGATAAGAACAAGTCATGCTTGTCAAAAAGTGATTCTGAGACTTCAAAATTTGAACATGAAGAGGTCTACATTTGTTTAATATCGATAGATGAGGATGCTGATCATCCTACTGCTAAGGTGGGCATAAATGCACCACTGTCATCTGTTGATAGTGACTGTGAAGTTGAAGAAGATTACAGCCTCATGGCCACTACTGAAGAAAATCAGGACAATTTTGACCATGATGCGGTAATCTCTCACCCAATCTTTCCTTCTAATTTTGATTATGAGACTGGACCAGTTTCTGAGTGATCCTCTTCATCCAATAAGCTGGATGGAGTGGGAAGTAATGAGGATGCCAATTAATTGATTGATAATTATGGTCCTCTCCTAGATGCTCTAAAGAAGAGCAAAAAACTTGTCTAGAGGCAAGCTGAAGAGATTGTTTCTCTACAACAAGATAAATCCATGCAATCTGAGTATGCTTCGCTGCTAGCTCAGATGAGCAAAGAAATTAGTCAGCTGAAAACAATCACTATTATATAAGTGGGAACCATAAGCTAGGAAAGAAAGTTCAATTATGATCTTGAAGAGAAGCTCCTCAAAGAGTGTATAATCCTATATCCGGCGAGTGAGGATCTATAGGAGCCAGACCAGCAGAGTCAGGCAGTCCAAGCCCGAGGCGAACTGGGCCCCTAGTGTCGAGTCCACTAGATGCCTTCCATCTCATTGTTAAGTGAGGCTTTTTTACCTGACGCCTTTGTCCACGGCGTTGAGTGAGGTGAGTTCTATCAACGCCACTCTTGGCATTGAGTGAGATCTCTGTAGACCCGTCTGCTTGCCCATGTAGGGTGGAGCGGAATAGGGGTGAATGGATTAACAAGCTCGAACTAGCCAATGTTTCTCAGCAGTTAGTTGATGAGTGGGGCAGGTCTAGACCACACTTTCCCAAGGGATTAGGTGGATGGCGAGTGCCAGCATCATCAGGCACTCGCCGCCCTAGGCACTCAACGCCTTCTCTTCTTAGAATTGAGTGAGGCATGCGCACTCAGGGCCTTTTCTTCTTGGCATTGAGTGAGGCGTGTGCACTCAACTCCGTCTCTTCTTGTCATTGAGTGAGACATGTGCACTCAGCGCCTTCTCTTCATAGCATTGAGTGAGGCGTGTGCACTCAAGGATTTTTCTTCTTAGCATTGAGCGGGGCGAGTGCAGTTGATGCCTCCATTTCTTTAGCATTGGGTGAAGCTCGTCCAGTCGATGACTTCTGTTCTTAGGCTGAGAGTTAAGCTAGACCCATAGTGGGGTGTCAAAAACATGAGTGTCTGGCCTACCACCACTCGCGCATTTAGGTTAGTGGGTCATTTTTTGGCATGCACTCGCCCAGGGCCCTAGAGTGGCGGTGAGTGTCAGCTTCACCAAGCACTCACCTCCCAAGGTGAGTGGAGGTTTTTGGGGGCCACTAGCCCCGTGATCTTTGGTGTTTTTTGCCATCCCACTCTCGAATGTCTTCACATAGCCTATTAGAACAATGGAGTTACGCTATTGGCAAGACTTCTTGTACTGCATATAGCTGTTAGCGTAGGCGAGCTATTAGCAGACCAACTTCAAAAAAAAACTATTAATGGACCCAAGGGGGTACCTAAAAAGGGAGGATTTCAAGCATTTCAGTGCTTTGAGGATGTGGCTCTAGGCACTCGCCGCCCCGAGCATTCAACGCCTTCTCTTCTTACTACACTGGTAAGGACGATCCAGTTCAACACATCCAATGGATTGAGGATGTGTCCTCGATCTGACAGATGTTGGATGTATTCAAGTGCAGGCACTTCGCCATCTCCCTCACATAGAAGGCGGGAGATTGGTTCCACCAGCTGCCGGCCAGCTCCATCTACTATTTCGAGGACCTTCGTCGGGGGTTCATGTTGAGGTTCACCACCTCCAAGAAGAGGAAGAGAGAGTTTGAGTACATGTTCCACATTAAGCAGGGGGAGAACAAGACTGTGGGGAGCTATGCAGACCTGGTCCAAGAGAAGGTCCTTCATATCCAGGGGCTGCAATAGGGTTTCTTCAGGATGGAGCTGAAGAGGTTGCTGCCTCTCTCTTTTAAGGAGTTGATGGAGAGGGCAACAATTGAAGTCGACGGGGAGGCGTCAAACCCCAAGTTTGCGAGGAAGTTGTCCAGCTGGGCCATGAAGGAGGAGCCTATAGGTAGTAAGGGCCAGGAGGTACGCAGGATTGAGCCCAAGCAGAGGGAGCAGCAATAGCAGCAACAGTTAAGGTGGGGGTGATAGGAGCCAAACAATCGTCTTGGTTGGAGGCAGCAAGAGTGGCAAGACCAGGGCTAGTGGAGAGGTTTCTATGGAGGAGACAACCGTCAAGGGGCCAGGGTTAGTTCAACCCCCCCAGGCTGGATGCAGGGCCAAAGGCCTCCTCTCCCCGATCGGCATCACGCTATGACAATAGCCTTGGGGAGGAGGCGAAGAGTCCAGTAGAGGAGGAGGCAAGGAGGAAGGGTAGAGCTGCCCTATTTTGACTTCCATCAGTAGGAGGGGCATGTCAAGGTCACGTGCCCAAAGTTCCTCGAGATGAGGGGAAATAAGGAGAAGCAACCCTGCCAGGAAGTGCGGATTGAGGAAATCCTGCTCGTGGAAGAGGAGAACAGGTGCGAGGACCGGGTCGGTGTTGGAGGCCACAGAGGGATCAGGGAGATCCATAGGGGGGGTTAGTGAATTTAAGTCACCCGAAAGGAAAGTCTCCATACTATATATCACCATAGTGTTGCTTCAACGTCTCTAGCTCCAACCCAGAGGAGAAGATCACCTTCTCAAGGAAGGATATGCTGGATCATGAGCATCCATTTTGCGACACGCTGGTTATCTAGTCCGCGGTCAAAAGCTTCACTGTCTCTCGGATCCTCATTGATAACAGGAGCTCAATCAACGTCATATTCAAGAAGGTGTTCGACACGATGAAGGTGGATGTTAGGAGGGTGTTGGCCTCATATGGGCCTATGTTCGGATTCTTTGGGGAGAGGAAAGAGGTGGAAGGAGGAGTGGGACTACATGCCACTCTAGGGGGCAGTCTCAAAACAGCCGATTTGTCATTGTGGATGCTCCTAGAAGTTACAATGCAATCTTCGATCTGCCCCTCATCAGCACCTTCCATTGCGTGCCCTCTTCCTACCATAAGTGACTGAAATTCAATGCCGAGGGCATCTTGGTCTGGGTCCGGAGAGACCCCAAGGTAGAGAGGGAATGCTACGTGACCGTGTTCAAGTCCACCTCCTGGTAAGGAGGAGATGAGGATATGGAGATGAGGATGGAGTAAGAATCCAGGCAGTAGGCTAGAGAGGGAGCTGAGGAGATTGAGGTAGAGGAGGATGAGTTCCGTATCTTTGTGGAGGTAGAGGAAGTGCAAGAGCAGGCCGAGGTGATAGTCTTAGAGGAGGCTGAGGAAGAGGTTCTTGTCCCAGGAGAGGGGGCTGCTGGTTAGTGGGAGGAGCAGTCCCGGTTAGAGAAAGCAGAGGAGGTGGTGGAGATGGAGGTTCTCACCCAGGAAGGTAGGATGGAGAAGGTGCAAATTAGTGGGGGGCTGAGTCCAGAGGACCATTGGAGGAAGCTGGAGTGCATTCAGAGTAACGCGGATGTCTTCATGTGGAGCGTGACAGAAATGCCAGGGATCGATGCGGATGTCGTCTACCACGGCCTCAACCAAGATCCCGAGGCTCTCCCCATCACACAAAAGAAGAGATCTACCGCTGACAAGCTGGCCGAACTAATCCGGGAGGAGTTGAATAAGATCCTCAAGAGTGGATTCATCTCAGAGATCCAATATCCAGGCCGGGTTTCTAATGTTATAATGGTTAAAAAGGGCGACGACCGCTTGAGGATGTTTGTAGATTTTTTTCTTCTTAATAAATCAAGTCCTAAAGATTGTTACCCCTGCCTCAGATCGACACGCTGGTTGACACATCCGTCGATATTTCTATAATGAGTTTTCTAGATGATTTCTTAGGTTATCATCAAATCAGGATGCACCCACCCAGCATAAAAGATGTCTTCTTCATCACCGGGGATGGGTGATACTACTACAAGATGATTCCCTTTGGGCTAAAAATGCAGGGGCAACTTATGAAAGGATGAAGGATCGGGTCTTCTGGGAATAGAAGGGGAGGAACATGGAGGTGTAAGTGGATGATTACATGATCAAAAGTTGGGATGTCGACTCTCACCTCCAGGACATAGAAGAGACTGTCAGCACACTGCGAAAATATAATATGAGGCTGAACCCCTTGAAGTGTGTCTTCGGGGCAAGGAGTGGTAAGTTTCTAGGCCATACCCTTACTCCTGCAGGTGTAGAGCCCAACCCTAACAAGGTAAGGGCCATCATGGAGTTAGGACCACCTCGAAACTCCAAGGAGTTCTAGCACTTAACAGTGAAGTTGGCAGGGCTGAGAAGGTTCCTCTCCCGGGATGGAGAGATGTGCTCACCCTTCTTCAAGGCATTGCGATGGGGCCAATTATTCTCGTGGTCCATGTAATGAGAGGGAGCCTTACAAGCCTTGAAGTTACAGCTGACCCAGGTTCCTCTACTCTATGGACCGATGTAAGGGGAAGATCTGTCCCTATAACTTGGAGTGGGGGTCGAGGCCCAGAGCTTCATCTTGGTCCGAGAAGAGGGTAAGAAGCAGCTACTGATCTACTACATAAGCAGGGTACTGAGGAAGGAAGAACTCAGGTACCCTATTTTGGATAAACTAGCCTTCTCCATAGTCGTCTCGACCCAGAAGCTCTGTCCTTATTTTCAGGCACACTCTATCCACGTGGTGACAAACCATCACCTCTATAATCTCTTTGAGGGGGGGGGGAGAAATACGGGACGTTGGTGAAGTGGTTGGTGTAGTTGAGCAAGTTTGACATATCCTTTGTCCCTGGGCTCTCGATCAAGACCCAGGCAATAACCTACTTCCTTGCTGACTACGTGGTTGAAGTTGCAGAGACTGAGCTCACCCACCCAATCCCTTAGAGGGTGAAGGTGGATGGCGCATCAGGTAGGCACTCCTTGGGGGCAAGAGTAATCTTGGAGAGTCCATAGAGAATGAATATTGAGCAGGCGATGGTTATTCACTTCCCCATCACCAACAATCAAGCAGAGTGTGAGGCCATGACCGTAGGCCTTCGGCTGGCCAGGGATCTGGGAGTGCAACACGTTGAGGTTCTCACGGACTCCATGGTAGTATCTTCATAAATCAACGGTGAGTTCGAGGCCAGGGATCCTACCCTCCAGCTTTAACAAGCAAAGGTGAAGGGGATCATCAGGATGTTTCAAATATTCTCAATCAAGCACGTGTCGCGGGAAGCGAATGAACTGGTGGATCAGTTGGCCAAATTCGGATCCCACGCGGGTGGGAACCCTTACTGACCTCTACCTCCCTTCCATCGAAGAGGGGGAGCTGATGTAGGTGGATCAACGTTCTTCCTGGATGGACACCTTCACGACCTTCTTGTCCTTAGGAGAATTCCCGGATGGCTTTGATAAGAAGCGCTTTAAATATAAGTCAGCATACTATCTTATGCACGACGAGAAGTTATACTACACGACCCAGCACACTAAGGTGAATTATATAAAGATAAACAAGTAAAGAAAATAATAACCATGATAAATAGAAGAAAAGCTGTAATATAGAAAAATCAGATCAGCAAAACTAAAGGTTTATATTTATAGAAATTATCCAAGTGAAATTCAATTTCGCAAGATTTCAAAAATTGAATTTTCTAATCATCAACAAAATCTATTGGTTCTGTTGTTGTTGCTGTCTTTCTTGCTTTTCTTGTTGTCTCATCTAGTAGCTGTACGGTTTTGGAAAATATTTTGGAGGTCTGGGTGGAGCCTTGGGATTATTCCTTCCATATTCTCTATCATACAATCTTCTTTTGGTAAGAGATTTTTCATATAAATCCCATTCATAGGATATGTAATAAATGTTCCTGTCTTCATCAAAATCAACCACAAGTTTCAGAGTATCAAGAATCAGAGCTATGGAGGTTGGACTCCAAACTTCAGAGAATCCTTGAGGTCTTCTCCTTTCAGCTTCAGGATGAGTAGTTAATCTGCTGGCCGATGCACTATCACCATATTTTCTTCTTTTGGCTTTCTGAATCTCTGGAGGTGTTTGAGGAGGCATATTTATTTGATCAGATTCCCAAACTTCCTCATAAATTTCAGGAGGTGGTCCTTCAAAATATTCAGGAGGTGGTCCTTCAAAATATTCAGGAGGTGGAGAGAATGTTGGCCAATTCACATCCATGTGTACAGGAAGGGGTGTAGAAGGATCCATAGATATGTTAGGGAAAAGTTAATTATGCATCCAAATAGCAGTATCATAAGTGTACTACTTTGTACATTTGGTTTCTTTCAGCACTGATGTCTGTATCTATTTCAATTGGTCATCCCACTGATTTTTCATTGTTTGAACTTATTTTTCAAGCTGTTCTTTCACATTATCCTCCCCCTTTCCGACTTCTAGATATAGGGTGCTAATTACTGCTTCTTTGAACTACCCAACGTCTTCACAAGACTTGAAGTTGTGTTCTTGGACTTTCTTTTCAAGTAGAATCTGATTGTTTGCAAGGGTAACTGATTGTTCCATCACTATACCTATGCTGGTGATGGTATGATCAATTGCTTTTCCTCCAATTTGTAACAGCCTTTTAAATTCATCTATGTTATTCTGGATTTCAGCAAATCCATGACTCATTTTTTTCCAAGGCAGTGACTTTATCAGTTAAAATTTTAAGAGAAGTATCAAAATAATTTCTTTGTGCAGCTAGCATAGCTTCAATCTTACTTAAGATAGTACCTTCAGGAAGTGATTCAGTTTGAAGAGATGGTGGAGGTAGAACTGGGACTGTCCATGTAGCAATCTCTTCAATATAGACTATGGAGGTAGAGGTTTGCTTTCTGCTGATTGTACTTTCTTCATCTTCAGCATCTATGGGTGGTATGGAGGGAATCTTAAAGTTAAGAATGGGAAGAGGTGGTTCAACATCTTCAACAGGTGGTTCATCTTCTGACTCATGAATAGAAACAATCTCTTCTTCATGTATATCTTCAAATGGAGATTGTGCAGGTTCTGGTACAGGAAATTTTTCAGATTATGGGGACTGTTCTTGTTGATGTTTTGGTGACTTAGCTGGAGAGGAAGGATGTTCTTTAGGAATAATGAAAAAAGGCTCTTTAGAAGAGAGTTACTCTATCATCTGATTGATATCTTCATCAGTAGACAAAATTTGTTCTTGAACCTGGGCATCAGTCAGGATTTCTTATCTGGTATATCTGCAGCAGTAAAATCTGTATGTTCTGTATGAAACAAGGTGGAAGTGGCAGCAGTAGGAGAAGTTGAATTTTCTTCTGTAATAATATTGGGAGCAGTTGGAGTAGAAACTAGGGCTGGAATTTCTGTAGCAGGTGGAGCAGGAGCTGGAGTTGGAGATGGCTGAGCTTAATCAGATGGGGCAGGCACCCCTCAATAACTGGATCAGTTATCTGATGAGAAGGTGGAGATGGAGTCCTGTCCACATCTTTAATTTCCTTTGAAACATTGTCAGACTTTTGAAGTTTAACTTCTCATCTCTGGATGGATGTGATGGAAACTTTATTCATATGGTGGAGGTTCGTGCCCTTTTTCATTTAAAATACTTCAGGGTCCATCTGGTTCAGGTACAAAGAAATGATCCTGCCATAATTAGGGCTCTTAATACTTGCCTTAATTTTATCAAAGATCATCATACCTCACTGATTTTTCTTTCTACAAATAACTGCAGTCATCCACTAGATTTCTCAGTTTATTCTCCCCCTTTTGTTATTAGCAAAAGTGGGTAGGGATGAATATATACCTTTTAAGATTGATTAGGGATAATGTATTGGAAGAATAACCATGATCGAGCAATATGATAATATATGCACTTCTTCTATAATTACTCCTACTACATAGATATTTTCTATGAAATTTACAATGTACTCCCTCTAAAATTTTTGAGTTCATGCAAGTTATTCTCCCCTTTTGATTGTATCAAAACGGGGTAGAGGTGAGTGTATACCACTTGTTAAAAATAAGTATAGTGGAACGTAAAGTAGTAAGGAACATAAATGAAATGATAGTGTAAACATTTTTATTTCAAGATACCGCTTATTAAAAAAGAAATCATGAGTAAGCGCAAGTAGTAATCACATCGAACATATAATAAGAATTTTTAAAAATAAACATCTTTTTAGAAATAGAGAATATATAAAAGCTAATGAGTTTTAAAACTGAAAATTAGATGTTTGTGTTCAAGTTCCAAGAAATGCTATTCCATTGAAATATAATTGCAAACATGATCTGAAAATATCAAGAAAAGATATAAAACTACAATGTAATAAAATTTGCAATTCAATTAAACAAAAACATTGAAGTGGTCATGCTTTGCTATCTAGTGCATTTACTTAAGTTTGTAGAGAACCAGTAGATATGCATTAGGATCCAATTCTCATGAGTAGAAGTTTTATATGTGATAATAATGTGTACAAAAGTGATTTGATAAAGTATACAAATGTATTAATCAAAATGAATGACATATATAATGAAATAATACAACATTAAAATACATAAATAAAATTACTTCCACAATATTTCAATGCGCATACATAAAAAGTACAAGTACCAAGGTGCTTCGCACACACAATGCTCATTAAGACTTATCAAGGAGCGAAGTAGTGCTTGGCGAATCACTTTTATTCTTTTTAACTTTGTTTTTGTTTTTGTAATCCAGTGTACTAAGAGAAGTAGTAATATTTTTGTTTCTACAAGATACTTAACAATTCTTTCCAAGGTGCTCAATCTCACAATGCTCATTAAGACTTATTAGGAGGGTGAGTAGTGCTTGGTGGAGTTTTCCTTGTCATTTATTCTATGCCTTTTATGCTTGTGACCAAGGACTCCGAATTCACTTGTTTTGCAAACAATATTATTTAAAATTTTAAACCACTTTTCTCTAATAAATAAGTGCATGAAAAATAAAGAATTGAAATAAACAATTCAATGTAGTGTAGATAATCTACTTATGCATTTTAATTATTATGTTATTACATTACACAACCATGCAAGTATTAGATTAAAAACACATGTAGCTTATCAAAATAAGTGAGTGTGTAAAGTCATTATCAAACACAAAACATTACTCATACTTAGAGGCTTACTAAGCAATCCTACACATGCTTTTCTACAATCAATTTCATTGCACATAACAAGATAATAATCAAGACATGACATAAACAACTATATTCTATGAAACTTGAAAATTAAATTAAACATTGTATTTAATCATTAATGGATATAATTAGTCATCCTTGATAATGACAATGAATATCAATCATTTTTTATATATATAGTTTCTGATTTTTTTATAACAATACAAGACAATAAACACACATAAATAAACAATAAGTAAACAAAACATATTTTGTTTTTTTAATGGATTTATATTTTTTTTAATTGGTTTTTTTAAAATATCTTTAAAAATAACTAGTAGAAAATAATATACACATGTTTAAACCAATATGCATGATATAAATAATCATAAAATGTAAAATAATGTTCTTGCAATGAATATGATATTAGTATTTCCTAGATGAAACTACCCAAGCTATATGTCTACACCCTATCCCCGTACTAAGTGACGGATGGGCATGAGGAGCTATAGGCGTGCCGTAGGTTGGGGTGTTAATCCCATATGCACACAAAAGTGGCCGCTACACCTAACACTCTTTCCCCCCAGTGCCTCGCAAGGTACCACTGGAACCCTTCCCCGGTTAAGGACAATATGATTTACAGATTAGCATCTCTAAAGCATACAACCCTACACCCTCGCTATTATGAGACATAAACTATGGGTAAATAATCATGGATATACTAAGCGTTTAATCTTAAGAATGATTTCTTAAACTCTGGGTTATTTGATATTTAAAGATATAGTAGATTTGAAACCATATAGTTATTATGAATTTAACTTTTAATTTTTAAACTTTTAATTTATTTATTCATGACAATAAGAAATAACTAGCATGGATAATAATATTCAAAATATGTGGATAATAATATTCATTATGTGATAATGTTCGTTATGTAATAATATGCGCATTTAATGTTTTAGCTTAAGACCTCTTAATAGCGCATTTAAATCCATTTTAGAATAATTTCATTAAACTTGGTAGTATCACATAAGGAATTAAGTGCTCAATTTATAATGAAAAAAAATAAGATAGATAAGTCACTTGAAATTTGAAAATAATATGAGTTATTATTCAATTTCATTAAATTTGATTTATTAGAGAGTTTAGGCTTAATATGTGAAAGTCATATATAAAAATATATAAAGTGACCAAAATATTTGTCGGCTCAAAAACAAAAATAAATTTCAAAAAAATATTCATTTTAGCATATTGTGAAGTAGATTTTTATGTATTTCATATTAGATTGACTTCTACTTCACACAAGTGATTGTACACTAATGAATAAGAGATTTAGGTATCCAAAGTGAACCGAGTGTGATGGTTCTTTTGGGAACCCAAATATAGCGTGTTGGATTATGGGGAGAAAGTGATGAATGGACCATTTTAAGTGGAGTTAATGTTTCATTTCTAATTTGGGTCTCCATTCATACCTTGGTTGAATATGTTTCAAATTTCCATAGTCATGAAAATGATTCTTATAATTATAGTGATTTTTTAAAGAATTATTAATAGAAAATTTGTGAACATTTAATTTCGAGTTGGGAGAAAATTGATTTTGTGAAAAATAATGAAAATTGTTTGAAAAATAATTAATTGAAGATTTATGAGTTCTGAAATTATTTTTCAAATTATAATTAAGTTGTTTTTCAATTTCACTCTTCCTTTTATACATACTTTTACTTAAGATACTAGTAGAAGTCTTACATAATTTTGAAGATAAATTACAAATAAAAGATTTTTTATTACTTGAAAATTGTTTCACAAACAAATTTAACGATTCTAATTTATTCATTATAGCATTGTTTTCATTTATCAATTTTTCATTATGCTCTTTTGAAATTAAAAGCTCGTTTTCTAATTCTTTGAATCTTTTTTAAGATCATTGCAATCATAATAAGGTGTAGAACGTTCAACTATAGAGCATGAAAGAGAATTTGATACATCAATATGTGACTCTACTTTAGCGTTTTCTTTTAAACTTATATTTTCTAAACGTGATTTTGAATTAAAAATTTTCAATTTCTTAATTCTATGTTTAGCAATTTCAAGCATGTGATATGTAGAAATAGAATTTGAAACAAAAAGAGAAGAATTAGATTTTCTTACAACACTTTTGGATGAGACATGATTTGAACATATAGTTCCTTTGACACCTTCATCGTCCTTTTCCATGAATGAATTTTCATCTTCTTTTTCACATGATGTGTTCACTTCTTTCAATCCATTTGATGTGCACTCCATCGATTCATCAAAAGAGGAGCTTTCTTGAATATTTATGCAAGCATTCATATTCTCCATGTCATGTACTTGTTTTGTTCCTGTGGATGGAGAATCATAAATTTCTTCAAGAAATTTCCAAACTTCATAACTAGTAGGAAACATATATATTTGTTTAAAAATATTTTGATCTAGTGCACAAAATAAACTATTTAAGGATTTAGCATTTAAAATCATTTGTTTTCTATTTAAAATAATCGGGGGTTTTTTAATTGTAATATTCCAAACTTTTTCATCTAAAGATTTTAGAAACATTTCCATTAGAATTTTCCACCCTTTATAATTTTCGCCCATAAACAATGGTGGTGCTAAATATTTTTCATTTATTAAAACTGCATCCCCTCTAGTGGTTGCGAGATCATGAAGCGCCATTATTCCCGGTTGTGAAGCCGTTTTGGAATAACCTGGCTCTGATACCAAGTGTTGGATCTTACGGCGCCCTTAGAGGGGGGGGGGGGTGAATAAGGGTACTTTTTTAATCTTTCTTAAACAATTGAAGCAATCTTTTACAAAATGAATAACAACAAAGTAATGGAAGATTACAATTTAAGCAATCTTTTATAAAGGACCTAGACGCCACGCACAAGGCGGCGATTTCCCTTCTGATTATAATGAGAAAATAAATGAAAAATAACTAAAAACAAATTGAGCACTTTAAGCTAGACACTCCCTTCAAACAAAGTGTTGAAGATGCCGTTTAATCCTTGTAAGAGATGCTTTGAATGCTTCGCACGTGCCGTCAAACTTCCGCGTTATTTGGCCTTCTTAGGAATATGGAGTATCTCTCAGTTCTGGAGCTCTGTGGATCGTCTATGAAGGTAAGTGCACTCCAGGTAATCAAATTCCTAACTTTATCAGAAAAAGAGAGGCTTTTATATCTTGGCGCTATTGACGGGCGATACTTGGTATCGCCATCTGGCGATAGCTGTAACTGCTGCCACGTGTCCCACAAATTCCTCATTTTTGCATCGCATGAACATTGAGCGCCGAATCGTGCACTATCGCCGAGCGATACTGGATATCGCAATCTGGCGATAGCGGATTAACGGTAGACACATTTTCATCGATCGTCAAGCGGAAATGCGTCGAGCGGCGCTATCGCCTGTTGGCGATACCCACTATCGCCGGGTGATATCTCCTGATTTTGTCGAGTGTCGAGTGTCGATCGCCGAGCGTCGAGTGTCGAGTGGCGCTATCGCATGTTGGCGATAACCAATATCGCCTGGTGATATCACCCGAGCTCAAAACTGATCCGATGCTACATCAAAAAGATATGAGATATTAACCTGTGTTACCTGCACACAAATAACATCCAAATATCAAATACAATCAAGATTTGTTATTAGCAAACCAGGAAGCGTGGAATGCATACTCCAACAATCATATCAAAGAATTCTGGTGTGATTTAACTTAAAGAGCTTGTCCTGCAGAGGAGGAATTTTCCCAGAATATCTGCCAGTAACTTACTTTCAGCATTAATGAAATGTCTGCGAACAGTGTTAGATGATTGGGGAATCCCACAGAAACTGTATGCCCTTTCATAATACGTCTCTTCCAGATCGTCTTCTTCATCTATCATAGGTAGTTGTAGAAATTTGGAAACAGAGAGAGAGGTCATTTTTACCTTGACATCACGAACCCTTGATTTGAGCACCTTGCCATTCCGCTTGACTTTAGCATGTTAAAAGAATTCTTTGACATCAGAAATTAATACACGGCATGGGTGCTCCAGAATAAATGATAAACCGGTGGTATCGAGTAAAATGAGAACATTTCTGAAATCATTTGAAATTTCGCCAATCACTATTGAAACCAGTTTGCTGCCGATTCTGAGCTTGAAAGACGATGCCATTGATGTGGAGAAAGAGATGTTGGCTGGCCGGCGAATGGAGAAGTGGGCTTGATTGTGGCAGTCGGTGGAGATGGAGAAGGTGAAGAGTCTTTTCTTGGGAGAAATGGTTTTGAAATTAGGAATAGAGAATTCTTGGACTATAATCTATTTATATTTTCCTTTAATTTTGATGATAAATGATATAAATAATGCAAAAAATACCTGAAATATGGAGGTGAAGTGCCCGGGTGCCAGTATGAAAAATTTGAACTTGATGAAAAATTTCCAATCTGATTTCTCGAGTGGATTATCGTTCTCGAGAAGTGTACTAAATTTCGATCGATGAAATAGGATAGATAAAAACCGATCGACT
The DNA here is from genome assembly GCA_039583875.1 of Platanthera guangdongensis. NCBI lineage: Eukaryota > Viridiplantae > Streptophyta > Magnoliopsida > Asparagales > Orchidaceae > Platanthera > Platanthera guangdongensis. Next base: position 154,724,526 of record CM077152.1, read on the forward strand.
AATGTCGAACACCTATCAACGAAATTTGAACTCCGATCAACGCATTTAATCTTCACATGCTACAACTGCATTCTCGAGTAGAATTTCCAAGTTCTCGAGTATAGCAACCCATGTTCTCGAGTAGAGCTTTCGTTCTCTAGAATTAATTCATTTATTCTTGAGTACAAGTGATGTACTCGAGAAATGAAGTCTATACTTTGAAATTTTCTTGGATTTTGTAGTATAACCCGATCTTGAACTTGCTTGAGATCTTTTTCTTCATACATATTATTTCTTGTTGAGTATGCTAAGTTCTGTTTTGAAGAACAAAACTTGGCCGCGTCAAGCGGCTTCGTGAATATATCTGCAATCTGCCTGTCAGTTTGGACATATTGGAGATTGATGTCTCCATGCTCCACATGCTCCCAGATGAAGTGGTACCACAGCTCTATGTGCTTTGTCCGGCTGTGAGAGACTGGGTTATTGTCTATCGCAATTGCACTGGAGGAGTCGCCAAACAAAGGAATGTCCTTGACCTTCAAGTTGTAGTATTCAAGTTGGTTCTTTATTCAAAGCAATTGTACACAACAATTACCGGCAGAAATGTATTTTGACTCGTCCGTTGAGATTGCGACACAATTTTGTGTTTTTCATCTCCATGAAATGAGCCTCCTTCCAAGGAATTGGCAGGTCCCGGAAGTTTTCTTTCTATCATCTTTGCTTCCTACAACATCTGCATTGGAGAAACCAATAGTTTGCTGTCATTACTTCTTGGGTACCATATGCCAAGATTTGGTGTACCTTTAAGGTATCTCAAAATCCACTTTGCAGCAGCGTAGTGAGATTCCTTAAAGTTCACTTGAAATGTAGCACACACGCATGTTGAAAACAATATATCCGGTCTACTGGCAGTAAGGTAGAGCAAAGATGCAATTATGCTTCTGTACTTGGTTTCATCAAAAGGTTTCCCTTTCTCATCCTTCTCTAGAGACATAGTTGAACCCATTGGAGTCCTCATAGAGGTTGTGTTCTCCATTCCAAATTTCTTAATTAACTCTTTGGTGAACTTCGTCTGTGAGATGAAAATTTCATCTTCAGATTTTTTCACCGGAAGTACTAAGAAATACTTCAGCTCTCTCATACTGCTCATTTCGAACTTCAATTGTATAAGTTTGGAAAACTTTTTGCAAAGGTTGTCGTCAGTAGAGTCAAATATGATGTCATCGACAAAGATTTGCACTAGCAAAATCTTGCCTTTTATTTCCCTAAGAAATAATATCTTAGCAATATTTCGTCTTGTGAACTTATTCTCGATAAGAAAGTTAGATAGCGTCTCGTACCAAGCTCGAGGAGCTTATTTTAAACCATATAAATCTTTAAGTAAAAGATATACATGCTCCGGATAGTTAGAATCAATGAAACCTAGAGGTTATTCCACATACACCTCTTCCTTTATGTCACCATTAAGGAAGGCCGACTTCACGTCCATAGGATAGACAGTGAAGCCCTTAAGTGGTGCATATGCTAGGAACAACCTGATTGCCTCCAGCCTTACCACTGGTACATACGTCTGATTGAAGTCGATTCCTTCTTCTTGTCAGTATCCATTGGCGAGAAGCCTGACATTTTTCTTTATAATTGTTCCATCCTCATCCATCTTGTTCATGTAGACCCACTTTGTTCCGATAATGTTCTTACCTTTGGGTCCTGGAACAAGCTTCCAGACTTTGCAATGCTTGAAATGATTCAATTTTTCTTCCATTTTCATTATCCAAGATGCGTCTGAGTTTGCTTCCTCAAACTTCTTTTGTTCAACCTGTGGGAGAAAACTTAAATATAAATTTTCATTAGCTGTACCTCTAAGAGTTCTGACACCATCCAGGAGATCTCCTATGATTTGATCCATTGGGTGATCCTTTAAGTGTCTGAGCTCTAGAGTCCTTGCATCTGGATCTTCCTCTATCGCTAGAGTGACTTCATCAACTTGGATAACATCTTCATCATGGTCTTCAACCTCTCCAATTGGGGTTGGAGTGGTGATCTTGATGAAATTTTGATCTTTTTCTTCAGTCAGCTCATCCAAATTTAATTCTTTTATTCTTGAACCTGCATCTTCAATAAACACACTAGAAGAGCTACCATGCAGCAGGCTCATCTTATCAAATACAACATGAATAGATTCTTCTGGAACTAGGGTTTTCTTATTAAAAATCCTATATGCCTTACTATGGCTACTATAACCTACGAAAATACTTTCAAAGCTCTTTTCACTAAATGTAGTTGCGTGATGCTTACCATTTTTAAGTATGAAGCATTTACAACCAAAAATTCTAAAATATGAAATTGTCGGATTCCTGCCCTTTAGTAGTTCGTAAGGTGTCTTATTATGGTTCTTGTTTATGAGTGCTTGATTTTGCATGTTGCATGCAGTGTTGATGGCTTCAGCCCAGAAATATTTCGGTAGTGAGGCATCACTCAACATGGTACTGCATGTCTCTATGACTGTTCTATTCCTTCTCTCAGCTACTACGTTCTGTTGAAGAGTACGAGGAGAGGAAAACTCATGAAAGATACTTAGGCTTTCACTGAATTCTGTCATGGTCCAAGACTTGAACTCTATTCCTTTGTCACTTCTGATTTTGACTACGGAACAGTTGTATTCATTATGGATCCGCCTGACAAAATTAGTAAAGATATCAAATGTATCTGACAGTGTTTTAGAAAGAACACCCACGCAAAGCGAGAGTAATCATCAACAATAACCAATGTATAATCCTTACCTCCAAAATTTCTAACTTACAGTTGACCGAACAAGTCCATATGAAGTAGGTGTAAACACCTATTAGAGTCTTTGCCAATAATTCTTTTAAAAGTAGCCCTTGTTTGCTTGCCTTTTACGCATGCGTGACAAGGTCTATCTTTAGCACACTTGACATTTGGGGCATCACATTCTAAATTTAGAGAAAATAATTTATTAATAGTTTTGAAATTAATATGTGCAAATCTCTTCTGCCATTGGTCACCAAGAGATGAACTATCTTTAGCCAAAAAAATAGACTGGCGTAGAAGAGTCTATGCAAATAAAATTTAAGCAAAATATATTTCTACTTTGAGTGCCTTATAGAATTGTTTCCAAAATATCTACCGATTTTATTAAACACCTGTCTGCATTAAATTCTACTATGTATCCTTTATCGCAAAGCTAGCATATGCTTATAAGATTGTGTACCAATCCCTCAAAATAAGCCACATCTGAGAAGGATTCACTACCATTAGTAATCATACCGTAGCCATTAGTAATTCCTCTGTCAGAACCTCCAAAGATGACCCTTGGCCCATTCATAACTGCAGAATAATTTTGGAGTAGGCTTCTAGTCCCGGTCATATGCCGAGAGCATCCACTGTCCAAATAACAGATAAGATTTTTGGTGGCCTTTGGATATACCTGCATTCAAGAATCAGTTTGCCTCAGGAACCCAAACTCGTTTGGGTCATTTGTCTCTAGTTAACATACTCCCAGTACGTGTGTTAACATTGTGATTGGTCTTTCTCACATTATAAACTTGAGGAGTTGAATAATTTCTGGAGTTAAACCAGCAATCTATAGCAAAGTGACCAACTTTACCGCAACACCAACAGTCAAACCTATTGTATCTTTGCCTAATTTTCTCCTTCTTGACCTTTTGAGAGTGTGGTCTAGCAGGGGCAGCACACTTGGAGGTAGAATCTTAATGGTGATGGCACTCACATGAATTCTTCTCCTTAAGAGGCTTTTCCACAGTGGGTTTTACTTTTGGTGCTTTCTTGAAGTTGTGACCATGATTATAAGGGCCATAACTCTGAAGAGTGATCTCGTCAAAAGGTGTCTTTAAGACACTTTCACCAAAGTTTCAGGGATGGGTCCATCCTTGGTACCGAGACTTGGGCTCAACATAAGTTGGCCTAGCAAAGTTATCGTAGGAGGAATCAAGATCAAACTCGTTGGATAGAAAGAAAATCTTTTTGAATGAATTCTGATCTTGAGGAGCTTTCCCCTTCTCCTTGGCCAAAGCTTTCTTGGCAGCCTTATTCTTTCGTTGAGCCTTATTTCTCTAAGAAGATTTACTAGGAGCATCCATATGGCCTAAGCCAGCACCTTTGGCCTGAGCTGAGAATTCAACAACGAACGGAAGGACAGTCTTGGGCTTGGAGAAACTTTCAACAAGTTTCTTTTCAGCTGCAAGTGGTTCTTCTAATTCTTTGATGATTTTATCCTTCAGATCTAGGTGCTCGAGAGCCTTATTATATTCTTCAATTGCAGTATTGAAGTTCTCTATGAGTGAGTCCGTCTTTGCAACTTCCTCTCTCAAAGTGCTATCGTCATCCATGAGAGGTTTAATCTCCTTGGCCTGAGTTTTCACAACTTTTCGACTTTTGTCGTAAGCCTTGATTAACTCTTTATATTGAGACATGAGTTCAGACTCATCATCAGAAGAGCAGTCCTCATGATCATGGTCAGAAGCATCTGATTAAAGAGAGGAGTATGAGAGTTTACCTTCCCAGTATACTGAGGTTCTTCTTCCTCATATGTTTATGTCATTAGCCCAAAGTAGGCTTCCTCTTCCTCACTTGACTCAAATGAGCCAGAGTCGCTGAGAGTCTTGCCCTTCTTGGCTACTAGGCTTTATTTTAGCTCTCTTCTTGTTGTAAGAAGATTTCTTCTCCTCTCTTTTTCCACCATCCTTCTTCTTGTAAGGGAAATCAACAATGACGTATCCTGTCTTGTTGCAACAATAACATTCAATGTCAGAAGTAATATATTTGTTCTGTTTAGAACGATACCTGTCTTGGCTACTTAAACCTTTCTTGTGACGATCACCATCATGTTGTGATCTTCTAGACGAGGCATCTTTGCCTCTCCACTATTTCTTCTTGTTCAAGAACTTCTTGAAATGCCTTGAAAGAAGAGAAAAATCTCCTTATAATAGCTCTGAGCCTGAGGAACTATAAGATCCCCCTTCCGGAACCAAAAACACGGCACGAAGGGGGTCCTATGCACAAAACAGCTGCCTTGCGGTAGCATTAGCACACGGGTTAACCTGTACCACAAGACGCCTATTCTGCCGACTACAACAAATATCAATTAATTCCAACCCAACCGAAATATAACATAGAAGCCAATCCACACATAAGTAATATAAGTCCAAAAGTACATCAATAAAGAAGCTACAACAAGCTTCTACAATATTAAAGTTCAGCTAATATATGCCCAAAGGGCTGCATCAAATTCCCCCAAAACTCACATCGGTGACTGACGGTAGCGATTGCACCGTCCCTTCAGGCCCTATCGTCCTTGCCTGGCTGTCCTGCTACGTAGTCTGCGGCTGCTCTACCTGCGGGGTTACCTCCTAAAAAGGAAGACGTAGCTACCGTTAGTCGAAAAGACTAAGTGGATTCACATCCGCTCCCTGGGCGACTCCTCGGCACCGGGCGGAGAAAGGAATAAGGGTACAACATATAAATAATAATATAAGCAAGTACAATCAGATGGATTAAGTACACATATCGTGAGCAATAATGGAAGAAATATATAACATGATTAATAGTAGTCTACTCTTGAAATTCTACTCAAGTTATAACCATCCATCTAGTATAAATTTTATAGCAGGAAAGTAACTTAACTTATAAGGATGCCCATACAAGCTTATAAGTTAAGGAGCGATTTAACACAAATTAACTCACCGTATAGGAGTGCCCATACAAACTTATACGATGAGGATCATATTTATGAAATGTAATGTAATGGTATGTATGTAATGCAATGACTCACCCATGATCACGCACATGCAACCTCTATGTCGACACAGACTTGTAGTTCCAACTTTTCGAGCAGGAAGCTAACCTCTCAGGCATCAACCGCCGTGGCCAGGCGGTGACAGTAGAGCGGGCTTCTCTACTACTAAGCAGACATCCACACTGCTTCACTTAGGCCTCCGTACATCTCAACGCTAAGAACACAACATCGGAGCCCCATGCGTACTATGGCCCTGTGGGAGTCTCGGGTACATGTGCACCGAGAACGAAGCCCCGAACTGGCCTTGTGTGACCCGGAAGGAGCCTCGGAAGAAAGTACGAGGACAAAACCCTACCATTCACTTGGCATAGAAGGAGCACCGGGAAATTAGCACCGAGGACCAAGCCCAACCGCCCAAGTTCTAGCTGTCAACACCCGTCGGTGTGACGACTGGTGAGACCGTAGACCTGCCACACTATCCTTAACCCAGGATTACCACACCGCGTGTCGACTCACACTGTATGCAATTCTACATCACCATTGCACGGAAGGAGCCTCGAAGGAAGCACGAGGATCAAGCCCAACAGTACACTTGGAAAGGAAGGAGCCTCGGGAAAAGAGCACTGACGACCAAGCCCAACCGTCCATCTATGACTCTTCTCAACGCTATCCAAACCAGTGCAGTCAAACACCCGCACTTACATCCTTTCACAATGCTACCCGTTGGGTGATGCCACTCTAAGCATTGGACTATTGAAATGCATTCTGTTAAACAATTATTCACATGGACATAGATTAGCATCCTACATATCATTTCCAAATTATCTCAATACCTTATTAACATGATACGCATTTCTATTGGATTGCCAATTTCTACCAAATCGTTTCGTTTAGGTACGCTTCACTTCACAAATCATTTACGTGGGAACCAATCATCAAACTTCATCATTCATAGTACTATGATGGTTAATATAAAAGATTTCACCAAACCTCAATGTTAATCTGCTACATTGAATCTACCGAGTCCAAACCCGATTCTACACCAACCCAGAATTTTAAGTACAGAACACATCTGCATAACACATTCGACCGGAGATTCCCAATGCTATAATAATTCAACGAAGGCGAGTAACACCTCATTGGAAAGGTCTTTCCATGGGTTACAACTTTCATGTTCAGACCATAACCGAGATCCGACAGTAAGACACCTCAAATTGGCTTTAAAGTCCGCTGCATACAGAACACAATTTCTGCATGCTGGGTTTGTCAGCCGTAAATTTCATTCAGTCTTTCTTGTGGCTTCATACTTCTCCTGAAGTCGTGCAACCACTCGTTGGAAAGGTATTTTCCAGGAGTTCGACTTTTGTGTTTAGTCAAAAGCCCTGTTCTGAGCATATCACACCTGAAAATGGCCAAAGAGATCGTTGCGTGCAGAACACAGATTCTGCACGCATCTTAAGGCGGAATGAATGACATTAGTTCATCTTCCTCCTCAAGCCGATCTTCCCCAAATCACATCCAGACTTCCTCCTCCCTTATTCACCCTCAACAAGGCCACTTTTCTTCACGAAACCATCTTACATCATCCTATAGAGGGAGGTAGAGGTTGAAGACATCTAAACCCTATGACACAAGTCCTAGCATGGCCATTCCTAGAAAATCTCCTTCTTCCAAATCAAGACTCTTGAGTCGATGTCTCACCTAAGTAATAACTAGAGATCTAGAACCAAGGGAGAGGGGAGGAAGCTCACATCGATTCCGGCATTTCCACCATTTCTGGCCAAGGATCTCGTCACTCTTCTCGGCGGCATCTTCTTCTCCTCGGCGGCGGCGGTCCTTCGCGGGATGAAGACTTGCTCCAACACTTTCTTCCTCCACTCCAGAAGTTTCTAGAGAAAAGGGATTGGAATGAAGAATGAAAATGGCTAGTGTTTTAATTTCCCTTATATGTGAAAAATGACACGGATAAGGACACGCCCGTGTCCTTACCCGTGTCCTGCTCGGGTGAAGCGTTACAGGCAGTTACACTTCCGTTTCGATACACAAACATGTGTAGGGACACGCCCGTATCTCTACCCGTGTCCCAGTGACACGGCCGTGTTGCTGACCGTGAACTTCTCGGGACACGCTTCGTCGAGTTTTACTTGGCACAAATGGGTAGGAACACGCCCGTGTCTCTACCCATGTCCTCCTCGGGTCACACTTCGTCGAGCTCTACTCGACACACACGGGTAAGGACACCCCGTGTCTCTACCCTTGTCCTCATACGTATGGGTAGTGACACGCCCGTGTCACTACCCATGTCCTTTTCTGGGACAACTCGAGTCGTCGACTCGAGTGTTGGCTGGACAGATACGGGTAGGGACACGCCCGTGTCTCTACCCGTGTCCATCTCGAGAACAACTAGTCGGACATACATTGGTAGGTACACGCCATGTCCCCGCCGTGTCTTCATACACACGGGTAGTAAAATGCCCGTGTCACAACCCGTGTCCTTCTCTGGACCTACTCGAGTCGTCGACTCGAGAGCTAGCCTCACACACATGGGTAGGGATACGCCCGTGTCTCCACCCGTGTCCTATTCTGTACTGACTTCACCTCCCATTTACAAGTGCATCGCAGCTGCCAGCACTTCCCTGAGCCTGAGTCAGCTCTCCTGACTCAAAAACATGCATGAGGGGCCTAGCGCGAATCGGGACGTTACAAATCCTATAAACAAAATAAAAGATTTCGTCCCCGAAATCAGGCTAAGGCTATGGGAAGGTAAAAGCATAAAATAATAAAAAATATGCTTTTAAAAATTACCTTGAGGAAACAATTCCGGGTAGCATTTTTGCATCAACTCCAGTAGCTTCCATGTATACTCCTCCTTCCCTTGATTAGACCACAACACCTTTACCAAAGGAACACTCTTGCGGCGCTAGATCCTTGTCTCGTTGTCTATAATCCGCACCGGCTCTAGTCGCATAGATCTATCAGTCGCTACTACACCAGCTCTGGTGGGGATATATTGATAAGGCCGCATCAGCACCTTTCGAAGTGACGACACATGAAACACGTCATGAAGATTCTCTAGCTCCGGCGGTAACTCCAACCGATAGGCCAAAGGGCCAATCCTTTCCAGTATAGTGTAAGGCCCAACGTACCTTAGGCTAAGCTTTTTCACACACGCACCCGTGACACTACATGCATCGGCCGGATTTTCAGAAACGCTTTATCACCTACTTGAAAATCCACCATCCGGTGCTTTGCATTATAATATTTCGCATGCCGACTTTGAGCCTCAAGCATGCGTGTAACGCCCCAAAATTCTAAATAGGGACGGACAGCATTCAGAGCCAAGTTTTGGTCTTGGTAAGGGTCACACGGCCTGGGACACGGGCGTGTCCAAGGCCATTCCTGCTCGAGTTCGACGAAGAATTTGGGTGTTCGACAAACTGCGCACGACGAAGAGTCGAGACAGTGAACACGGCCTAGGACACGGGCGTGTCTGTTGGATCCCTAGTTGATTTAAGCTATGTTCACTAACTTAGGATGATGTGACCTAACATGTATAGCCAGGGTCATAGTTGTGTCCTAGAGTGTAGGCCAAGTCCTTAGAGTCAACAACATATGGATCAGCTATCAACAAGACTGTCAGAGACTCAAGACTTAGAATATTTCAAGACTAAGTAAAGTGAGTTCGACGTTCGTCGAACTCAGGTTGACGATTGACGTTCTCAGCTCGACAATCTTGAGATATTTCTCTGAGCTGAGCTCGACAATCTTCGTTCTCTGGTCAACGAAATCTGGGATTCTTCTTCTACAATCTAAAGTCAGGATAACTCCAAATTATTCTAAGTCCAACTTCAAACTTTGGTCGACGAACTAGATCCTGAGCTCGAAGAACTTGGACCTCAACTTCACAAGAACTTTCAGTTAGAAGTTCTCAGGTCGATAAACCCAGTTCTCAGCTCGACGAATCCTGTACTATCTCTTCAACATATTCATTCAGAATTATTCTATGTCCATATTCAACTCCAGTCGACGAAGTCAACTTCTCAGGTCGACGAACTATGTTCTCTGCTCGACGAATTCAGGAACCAGAAGACTTATGTTCACACTTAGAGTTTATGTCGACACCAACTAAGTCGACACTAGAAGCACTTGTGTCGGCACCAAGAACATCAGTCGACACCAACTGTGTCGACACTAGAAGACTTGTGTCGACACCCAAAAGATCTGTTGACACCAACTATGTCGACACCAGAAGCAACTGTGTCGACACCAGAAGACTTGTGTCGACACACAGAATATCAGTCAACACAGAATATTTGACAAGTCCAGAATAGTTGCAGAACTCCAGTCGATGAACACAGTTATCAGCTCGACGAACTCTAGACAGAGAATAGGCAAAAGAGAGCAGTTCAGTTTCCAGCTCGACAATCATGGAACTCAGCTCGATGAACAGAATCTGTTTGGTCGATGAATACAACATCTCAGCTCGACGAACTGGTAACTCAGTTCGACGAATTCTGCTATATGTTTGATGATTCCAGACTTGGTTATTTCTGGCCTTCTGTCCCCATTCTAATGCAATAATTCGTGAGTAATTAATTCTCTAACATTCTCTGAATGTATCCGTTAGAATGAGCATTAATTACGGTCTTCTTCAGGATTATTACTTGCTGATTTTCCACTGGACAGTTGGGGAAATACATCAATGACGATTATTCTCAGGCTGTCAGCATTAATTACAAAGGATTTAAATTTTTGAATAGACAGAGGAGAATAGAAGATTGATTCGCAGTCAGTTAGACACACACAGATATAGATAGACTGCAAGAAAGAACAGTAGTAGAATCATTTTATTGAAAGAGAAAATGCTTCACACAGACAATAACTCACAGAAGCTTACAGTGACAGAAAAGTGACAAGCAGTGATCATCATCAAGAAGAAGAAGAACAATCATACAATATCAACAGTCTTCCTCTTCCTTGTACTTTCCAGGACTTCCAAGGACAACAACTATCAAATCAGTCAAGAAGCTCCTGCATCACTGCTAGTCAAGAACTCAGCTTGAAGGCCTATCACCCTGAAGCAAAGCTCTAGATCTTCCCTGAACCATTCTACAACTAGGGGGAGCTGTTTGCTAATATCATTCCACATAAGTCTTCTCTCTGATTGTTGATAGAGAAGACAAAATCACTCTCTCACCCCCTCCTGTATAAAGGGTTGTCATCTCCCTTCAAAAGTGATTCTTGGTTGCAAGTCTCCTGATCAAAAGACATGGGTTGATTTTTGAGCACCTGATCAAAAGCTCATTGGTGGCAGGGCACCTGATCAAAAACCTGCAGTGGATTCCTACCAGGGTGGTAGAAGAGTGGATGTACCCATTTAGGGGGAACAGCTATAAAATTCTTGTGTCATTTGGTTGCCTATTTTTCTTTGTGTTCTTGATGTGATTGTGATTTAGGTTTACAGCTTTTTAGCTTTTAATTCCTGCACTTTTAACTTATAGCAAATGTTGTAATAGCACCTAATAGGAGTTAATAATTTTTAAGTATAATCTATTCACCCCTCCCCCTCTAGAGTATTGTAGATCTAACTCTTACTTTCAATTGGTATCAGAGCAGGTTCCTTTGGTTGTACAAGTTAAGTATTGAACCAAAAGATCCTTTGTTAGATCTACAAATCACTTTATTCTCATTTAAAGTAGAAACACAGCCATGGCATAGAATAAAGATTATGCAAGCACCAGACCTCCAGTTTGCAATTTGCAAAGGTTTTCCATCTGGAAGGCAAGAATCAAGCTATATATGAACTCTATTGATGAAGTTATTTTTGCTTCTATCTTAACAGGAGTACCTCCACCACCTGCTTCCCCTCCAAGTACCTCCACAAACATGACTGCAGTACCTCCTCCAGACTACAATGATGCATACAAGAAAGACAAGATGGCTGATGCTAAAGCCATGAACATACTGTCACAAACAATGTCTGATGACATATTCCAGAAATTTGCTGAATGCACCTCAGCAAAATCCATTTGAGATTCTCTAAACCAAATGGTGGATGGATCAGTAGATGAGAGAAAGGATAGAAGATCAAATCTCATATCCCAATATGAAAACTTTAAGAAATAGGAAGCTGAGACTGTTTCTGACATGTACAACAGGTTAAGCTCAATTATCAATGAGCTAAAAACCTTGGACAAGAACATCACTCTTATAGAAGTGAATGACAAGATTCTGATGTGCTTCCCAAGCTCATGGGATACAAGAATCTGGCCCATCAAGGAAGCCAGATGCCTGAATGAGATTTCAACTCAATATCTATTAGGCAAACTGAAGTCTTATGAGCAGATGATAAAGACCAGGGAGGCAGCTGAACAAAGAACACCTCCTGCAGCCAGAAGAGAACAGAATATAACCTTCAAAGCTTCAGAAGAATCAGAAACTTCAACATCAAATGAAGAGCTTATGAGTCTCTTTGCTAAGAGATTCTTCAAGATGGCTAGAAAGGACATCAGGAGAAAGTCAGCAAGAAAGGATGATAAGCAGAAGTATGATAAGACACCAACTAAGGAAGTTGTGTGCTATGGAAGCAGAAAACCTAGGCACTTCCTATCTGAATGTACAGAAAATCAAAAGAAGGAAAAGAGAAAAGAAAAGGACTCTAGAAGACAGTACACCAGCAAACCCTCTTCCAGCAAACACAAGAGGAAGGAAAAGGGGTTTGTGGCTGAGACCTGGAGTGAGATAGAAGATGAGCCAACATCTTCAAGCTCCAGTGAAGATGAGGAAGAAGAAAGAGCAAAAGAGGTTTGTCTCATGGCAATTGATGCCTCAAGAAGTCATTCAGAAGAAGAAGATTCAGACAATGAGGAAGCTTCTGAATTGGAAGCTGATCAGGTATTATCATCTTTTGATTATAACTCTGACTCTTTTAAATCAGATTTCAAAATTATGTGTTTAGATTTAATATATTCAGAAAAGGAAATCAAAACTGTTAGGGAGAAACTAGGAATCTTAGAAAATGTTCAATCTGAAAACATTAGCTTAAAAGATGAACTAACCTTAACAAATGAAAAGATAATATCACTAAAAACTGAGCTCTGTGAGGCCAAACAACTTGAGGAAACTCTCAATGGGAGAAGCCTCAAGCTGATGGATATCACAAGCACTGTCAATGCCAGACTTAATGGCAAGCAAGGCTTGGGTGCTCCATCAGGTTTACCCCCGATTCTCAGGAAGAACATTTTATCAGTATCAATAAAATCAATCAAATATGTATCTATATATTTTGTATATGCTGTTGGTGAAGCTGGAGCATCTGCTGGAGCTGGAGCTAAAGACTCTGTAGCTGTAGCTGTAGCTGTGGCTGTAGCTGCTGCTTCATCAAATTTTCAGCAAATCTTCTAAGTTAACTGTGGGATTAAGAATGAAATCACCAACAGTCTCATCAACATGTATAGCCAGGGTCATAGTTGTGTCCTAGAGTCTAGGCCAAGTCCTTACAGTCCACAGCATATGGATCAGCTATCAACAAGACTGTCAGAGACTCAAGACTTGGAAGATTTCAAGACTAAGTAAAGTTATTTCTACGTTCGTCGAACTCAGGTAGACGATTGACGTTCTCAGCTCGACGATCTTGAGATATTTCTCTGAGCTGAGCTCGACGATCTTCGTTCTCTGGTCGACGAAATTTGGGATTCTTCTTCTACAATCTAAAGTCAGGATAACTCCAAATTATTCCAAGTCCAACTTCTGACTTTGGTCGACGAACTAGATCCTGAGCTCGACGAACTTGGACCTCAACTTCACAAGAACTTTCAGTTAGAAGTTCATAGGTAGACGAACACAGTTCTCAGGTCGACGAATCCTGGACTATCTCTTCAACATATTCATTCAGAATTATTCTATGTCCATATTCAACTCCAGTCGACGAAGTCAACTTCTCAGGTCGACAAACTATATTCGCTGCTCGACGAATTCAGGAACCATAAGACTTGTGTCGACACTTAGAGTTTATGTCGACACCAACTAAGTCGACACTAGAAGCACTTGTGTCGACACCAAGAACATCAGTCGACACCAACTGTGTCGACACCAGAAGACTTGTGTCGACACCCAGAACATCTGTCGACACCAACTATGTCTACACTAGAAGCAACTATGTGGACACCAGAAGACTTGTGTCGACACACAGAATATCAGTCAACACAGAATATTTGACAAGTCCAGAATAGTTACTGAACACCAGTTGACGAACACAGTTATCAGCTTGACGAACTCCAGACAGAGAATAGGCAAAAGAGAGCAGTTCAGTTTCCAGCTTGACGATCATGGAACTCAGCTCGACGAACAGAAGCCGTCTGGTCGACGAATACAACATCTCCGCTCGACGAATTCGTAACTCAGTTCAATGAATTCTGCTATATGTTCGACGATTCCAGACTTGGTTATTTCTGGACTTCTGTCCCTATTCTAATGCGATAATTCTTGAGTAATTAATGCTCTAACATTCTCTGAATGTATCAGTTAAAAGGAGAATTAATTACGGTCTTCTTCAGGATTCTTACTTGCCGATTTTCCACGGGACAGTTGGGGATATACATCAATGCCGATTATTCTCAGGTCGTCAGCATTAATTACAGAGGATTCAAATTTTTGAATAGATAGAGGAGAACAGAAGATTGATACTCAATCAGTCAGACACACACAGACATAGTTAGACTACAAGAAAGAACAGTAGTAGAATCATTTTATCGAAAGAGAAAAAGCTTCACACAAACAACAACTCACAGAAGCTTATAGTGACAGAAAAGTGACAAGCAGTGATCATCATCAAGAAGAAGAAGAACAATCATACAATATCAAGAGTCTTCCTCTTCCTTGTACTCTCCAGGACTTCCAAGGACAACAACTATCAAATCAGTCAAGAAGCTCCTGCATCGCTGCTAGTCAAGAACTCGGCTTGAAGGCCTATCACCCTGAAGTAAAGCTCCAGATCTTCCCTAAACTATTCTACATCTCAGGGGGAGATGTTTGCTAATATCAATCCACATATGTCTTCTCTCTGATTGTTGACAAAGAAGACAAAATCAAACTCTCACCCCCTCCTGTATAAAGGGTTGTCATCTCCCTTCAGAGGTGATTCTTGGTAGCAAGTCTCCTGATCAAAAGACTTGGGTTGGTTTATGAGCACCTGATCAAAAGATTATTAGTGGCAGGGAACCTGATCAAAAACTTGCAGGGGATTCCTACCAGGGTGGTAGAAGAGTGGATGTACCCAGTTAGGGGGAACAACTATAAAATTCTTGTGTCGTCTGGTTGCCTATTTATCTTTGTGTTCTTGCTGTGATTATGATTTAGGTTTACAGCTTTTTAGCTTTTAATTCCTGCACTTTTAACTTACAACAAAAGCTGTAATAGCACTTAATAGGAGTTAATAATTTTTAAGTATACTCTATTCATCCCCTCGCTAGAGTATTGTAGATCTAACTCTTACTTTCAGTGTCCATAGACGTGTCGTGTTCAGGTTCGACAAATTTTCATGTGGTCGACGAAAATCTGGTCGACGTTCATCGAGAGGATGAACATGGCCTAAGACACGGGCGTGTCCCAGGCCGTATCCTACTTGGGATAATTAGCGGGGCCGTGCCGGGGGAGGAACATGGACTGGAGCCCAGGCGTGTTCAGCCTAACACGGGCGTGTACTGAGTGACACAGGCATGTCAACTTTGACACGGGCATGTCAACTTTGACACGGGCGTGTTCAGAGCCCATGTCCTGTTCTGGGTGCGACAGTTTCAGCATCGATTGAGGAACACGACCTTGTATACGGGCATGTCTCAAGCCGTGTTCGGCCCAGGAATTTTGGTTTTACATGCAAATCATGGCCGTTCATTTCCTTCCGATGGGATCTGATGGTCCAGGGCTGTCCTGGCTAAGTTATGTCCAGGAATAGGGTTTGAAACCCTCATTCTTCTTCAAGTTTCTCTTTCTAAGGTTTTAGAGAGAAGGGAGAGAAAGGAATAAGGTGGAGGAGAGATCCGGCTGCCAGAGAAGCTTCGGAGCCTCAAATCGCGAGCCGAGTCCTGATCCGCGTAGGCAAATCCATTGCAGTAGTTTTCAACCGGCTAAGTTCCAATGGCTAGGAAGAGGGGCTATAATTTAACGACACGTCACCTCTTGGTTTCTAGGATGCGTGCTTAGCATCTTTTACTTTCAAGCTTTTGGGCACCAAATCTCTTAAATGAGAGGGGTTTGGGTCGCCATGGTTCAAGAGGAACCTCCGGGTCGATTGAGTCCATCCACGGCATTATTTTGCATTAGAATTCCGCTCCGTTAGTGGATTAGGCATGGTGGATGAAGTCGTGGTCACGACCGTTAGTCCGACTCGATGATGTTGCATAACGAGCCTTGAGTATTTTTTAGAAATCTTTTGCGGCAAGATGTCGTTTGTGATGTTATGTTTTCCACCTTTTCTTGAGTGAGTACGTGTAGGCGGAACCAGACAAGGTTAGCTCCGTAATTGCGGTAGATGGTTTCCTTGGTGGACGATGCTAGCTCCGCATTGGCGGTAGACGGTTTCCTTGGTGCGCGAGGACGTTGCACTACAAATGATGGATTACGGTGGGAATGATTATGGATTGTGATGTGCTAATGCACGGCTTTGTCTCCGTGGTCGGCTGGCTATCTCGTGACGTGCAAGTCATGTGCGGAGAGTGTCCCGGCAAGACTAGTCTCCTTCTATGAGACTGACGAGAATGCCAAGCTTGGGGCAAGCCCGAGCATTGAGGCCATGAGCGGGTGTGGTCCAGCAAGGGTTATCAGAATTGATCAGTGTGTGAGACGGAATCCTGACACGAGAAATCAGAGTTTACAGGCAAGACGGGGTCTAAGAACCATGAGCGGGTGGTGCCTTGCAAGAGTTCCGTGTGGCGGCTTGTATGCCGTTAGGGGAAATTGTAGTATCCTTTTATTTGTGGCTTAATGCCAATGGGGAAATTGGAACTACCCTGATGTTATGATGATGTGCTAGTTGCATACGCCATATGGTGCCTTGGGTGAAGCCCGAGTTTTGCAAACATGCTACATAATAGGCTCCTTTTATTATATGCTCAACATAGAAAATGTGTATGTTGTTTGAGACATCCAAACCTGTTCTTTTTGAGCTTTACTTGTTTATGCATATGGTATACGATGTGCTAACTTGTAGGTTGGACGGTTCCCCGGGGTCCGTTAGCGGCGACCGGCAGGAGATGTGTTTGTTACATAGTTTGAGGTTAGACTTTGCTGACCCACGTTACCACCAAAATTTTACAGGGCAAGGATCGCAAGCAGGAGCTAGCTCGCCGGCCAAAAAGGCCTAAGCCTCATGAAGTGTTTCAAGTTTAGTACTAGCCCTATTTTTGTGGCATTGTATGTTTGATGCTTTTGTATTCTGGCTTGCATGCTGAGGTATTCTAGGGGTGCTTATGCACATTGATGGATGCTGTTATCTTTTTAGTTTTGAACTCTCTCATGTTGTAAGGCAATAAGTCCGTTTCGATACTCTTGTGTATGTGGATAACTTCTAGTCTTGTTTACTATTTCCGCTGTTGTTGATACTGATTTTTGAGTTGGGTAGATCATATCAACTTTTAACGCTAAAGCTGTGCCATCTATATATTGTGGGGCCCCGGTCGGACCCATATTACACTAGCATTACAGGGGAGGTGTTATAATTTGGTATCAGAGGGAGGTTGCATCCAAGGTCAGTTAGGGCGGTTGATTTAACGTAATCGTATCGCGTTTAGAAGTTATCCACATAGGAGTAATGCGGGACCATGAGTGTCCTTATGTTTGAGTCTTGTGATTAAGAGACTGATTCCTTGTGATTAAGAGACTGATTCCTTGTTACCTTGCTTTTCTTAAGAGTGCAAGCAACGAGGCTGGTACGTCGAGGCCAAGAGAAGAGCTTTCAGCGAGCAGCGCTACGTCTCAGGGTCCTTTGGGCATGGGTGTAAACCCGGCCGATTTTTGTCGCATGCTTGCATAAGCAATGATGGCAGCCCAAACTGCAACGACAGCTCAACTAGAAACCCCTGTTGCTCACGTAGGAACTCCTGCTACCCCAGATACGGCGAGGTTCATGCCAGCCAGAGAAGCCAGGCGAGTAGAGTCTTTGGCCGAGAGAGTGGTGGTCGGGCATTGAGACCGACAGATGAAGTATTTTCTGAGCTTCCATCCTCTAACATTCAATGGAGTCGCTACACCAACCGATGCAGAGGATTGGTTGGCATGGATGCAAGAGCTTCTGAGGGCGGTAGAGATGCCAGATGAGAAGAAATCGGAGTTTGCGGTCTTCATGTTGGAAAGAGATGCGAAGTTGTGGTGGGTGTGCTATAGCGGCCGCCAGTTTCCCGGGCACACCCCGTCCATGGAAGAATTCGGGAATGCTTTCCTAAAGAAGTACATTCCTGTTTCGACAAGGTTGGCCCTTCAAAGGCAGTTTCTGCACTTGGTGCAGCGAGATAACACGGTGGATGAGTATGTACAAGAGTTCACTCATTTGGGTAGTTACGTGAGAACGACCATGGTAGACAATGAGGAGAGGGATAACCTCTTCTATCAGCGGCAGAGGGAGAATCTAAGACAACCTCTCATTGCCATGAAGTGAGATGGTTTCAATGAGCTAGTTGAGGCCGCCAGAATGTTGGAAAGTTATTTGGAGCGAACGCAACGTCGTAAGGGTTTCACTCCCAAGCAAGGGGAATGGATGCCTTCTCAATCCCAAGGGAAGTCTGAAGGGAATAGATGGAAGAAAAAGCCTCACACATTCAAGTCCGATGAGAAAAGTTGTTGGACGTCCGGAGGATCTCGCTCTAAGGGGCCACCGACGTGCTTTAATTGTGGCAAGGTGGGGCATATTGCTCGTTTTTTGTATTCAAGGAGGTACTGAGCAGGAGCCAAGGCAGGAGCAGATGGTGCACTCCGGCCCCAGTGCCGCAGAGAAAGGGAAGTTGGCGGAGTCTAGCGCTTCTCGGTTCCAACCGGTGCAACCAAGGGCCTACAATCTTGGGCAGTAGGAAGCGATCCAACAACCTGATGTGTTGACAAATATGAGGAAGTTCAAGTTTAACCTTGTACTTCATAATTTCAGACCGTTATGTTTGATGTCTATGTTTTAGGCTTTGTGTTAGTTTTCAGATATCTAGCTAGGGTATTGTTTAATATGGGAGCATCGCACTCTTTTCTTATGGAAAGCTTCATCCGGAGAACTGGAGTTGAGTCGTTCTCGGAGGACGCAGAGCTGATGGTGCGCATGCCCAACGGGTCATCCATGACCACTGGGGCAAAAGGGCGTATTTGTTGGAAGCTAGATGGAGTTAACTTCATGCTGATAGTAGCGGTCCTACCGTTGGTTGTGTTTGATGTGATATTGGGAATGGACTGGCTAGCAGAGTAGCGTGCCAGTATTGATTGCCTATCCAAGGTGGTGACCCTAAGTAGCGAAGGACATACAGAAGTTAAGTTTGAAGGCCTTAATGGAGTGGCCTGTTCCCTAATTTCAGCCATGCAGTTGGTGCGGACAGTTAATGTAACGCCCCAAAACTCAAAAGAGCGATGGGGGACGTTTTGGGCCAGATTTGGAATCTGGCAGGAGGCACACGGCCTGGGACACGGGCGTGTCCCAGGGCGTGTCAGGCTAGAGTCGACGACTTGGCCGCGAAGTCGACATTTTGCGCTCGACGAAGTGTCGAGACGGGGCACATGGCCTGAGACACGGGCGTGTCTCAGGGTGTGTCGATCCCGTGTCGACAACCGGCCCGGTGTGTCGACATTTTCGCTCGACGATGTGTCGAGACAAGGCACACGGCCTAGGACACGGGCATGTCTAAGGCCCTGTCAGGTAGTCGACAAACTTCGCTCAACGAAGTGTCGAGACCGTGAACACGGCCTAGAGCCCAGGCGTGTTTGAGTGGACACGGGTTAGGACACGGGTGTGTCCAAGAACCCGTGTGAGTCTCGGGTTGTTTTCGGGCTAAATCGATGGGGATACACGGCCAACCACACGACCGTGTCAGTTGGAACACGGGCGTGTCAGGTCGAACACGGGCATGTCAGATGCTCGTGTGTTGTTCCAGGCGCGTCGATTTTGATGGCGAATGAGGGACACGGCCCTAGACACGGGCGTGTGCCAGGCCGTATTCGGTTCAAATTGTGCATTTCAGGCCCGAATCAAGGCCGTTCGTTTCTTTAATTTGGGATCCGACGGTTGGGGGTTGTTCCTACTGGGATATACCCGGGATTGGGCCTTTGAAACCCTCACTTTTACTTGAGTGGTTATCTTTCTAAAGTATAGAGAGAGAGAGGAGAGCCAAGGGAGGAAGAAGAAGCTAGATCCAGCCATTGGAGGAGCTTCGAAGCTCCAAATCGCGAGCCGACTTCGGATCCACGGAGGTGAAGAGAGTGCGGTGCTTTTCATCCGCTTACTTTTCCATGGCGCCAAGGAAGAACGCTAGTGTAACGATTCTCTTCTTGAGCATGTGAAGCTCTCCTTATTTGCATAGGAAGCCCGCTCTCGCGAGTTTGCGGTGAGTTGGAGGCGTTCCTTCGGGTAGATATGTAAAGTCCCCGTTGTGTAGAGTTCGTAAGCGAGAACGGACATAGGCATGATGTGTGAAGGATACCCGGACATGTTGGTCTGGATCGGTGATGTTGCATTGCATAAATGCCGGAGAAGACTCCGTACGATTGGTTGTTTTTTGGATTTTCTACGTGGTAGATTGCAATAAGGAGTCTTGGGGATTAACCCAAAGGTGCACCCGAAAAACTGGGCGGATGCGTGATCTTGCCAACTTGTGGGTCTAGGAGTCAACTTGTACATAACTGGGTTATGTAATATTGTACGTTCGATTAACAGGCTTCAGGGAAACTTAATTCATGCCGATGATATTAAAGTGTCGTGGCAAGTGAGCAACGGGTTGAGTAGAACCGTTCCTGCTTTATGGTGAGGGCATAGAGGTCGGGTCTTGCTGTCGATGATATTAAAGTGTCGTGACATAGGCTGTTGATGACATTAAAGTGTTGTAACATCTGCCTAAAAGACCAAATTGCTCACGAGATATTGTCGTCCTGGAGATGGTGGTGAGTTAGCGGCTTAGACTGCGATCACCGAGAGTGTGCCCTGAGAGCACAGGGCGTATGGCCATGCGTGCCAATGCCTGTCATGCAATGAATTTTTATACTGCTTGGTTATGCTATTAAAATGCATGGAAGGAGCATCGCCGCCCCGAGTTGAGGGCGGGATCGTTATAATTTGGTCAGCATTGCTGACCGTTGCTTTTGTTTGCCACCATGCGGTGGTTTTGTTGCTTGCAGGTGCTGCTGGACCAAGCGGTCAATAGCGGGCTAAAGCCCAAATTGCGAAGCCGGCCCTCGAAGGCCTAATTGGAGTGTTTACTGCTTTTACTCATGTATGACCGGCCTACGTGCCGTGGTTTGTAAAACATGTAATATTGAAGTAAACCATTTTGTAAGGCCTTAAGGTTTGTACTCGTGTATGTACGACATTCCTATTTGCTGTTTAGTGGACATTCATGCTTTAGTGCTGGGTTCTTTTGATGTAGGGTTATCCGGAAATGGAGATCTCCGCGAAGCTAACGCTCTCCCTACGCACAACACGTCGTAGATCTACCGCACCTACACAGCACCTATCGCCCACAATATTTCCTCGTCACAAACGCAGCACAAACAACAAAGGAGGAATGGTCGACTCGAAAACAACAATCGGAAATTTGAGTCGGATTATTCCCCAAGAAAACACATTGGTTGCCACTCCTTTTTGAGAGCAAGACCAAGACTATAGGCCAAGATCCGCTCAAGCAAATAGGATCCACCCGATCCGGAAATAAAAGACTTGCAACGGCGATTTCGATTCAAAACTTGCAGCGATTAAATTAAAGATCCGGAGAAAACGATGAGCGAAATCCACCACAACTAAAGAGAAGAAATCACACAAGGGAGGGGAAAGAGATTACCCAACCGGAAAACGTTCACACGAGATAACTGTGGGAGAATCACTCTCTCCACGGATCCACCGGCGTCGCACCGAATGGTTTGCAACCTTCTTCCAAGGAGTCACACCGAAGGAAGCCACGCCGGAGTCGCACCGAACGGGGATGGAGGAGGCAAGGCTTGGCTTCACACCAAAGTGGAGGGGGCGGCTATGGACTTCTCCATGGTGGCTGAAATTTCCACAAGGGGGGTTTTTTTTAGGTTTCTTTTGCAATTGCCTTAACTCTTCATGATAGCCTCCTTTAAATAGGAGTTACAAATAAGCCTTAGCCCTTCATGATGGAGATTTAATCTCATCCATCCGAATGGCTAATAGGAGTTACAAATAAGCCTTAGCCCTTCATGATGGAGATTTAATCTCATCCATCCGAATGGCTATTTGCACACCAAAACTAAAATAGTTCAAATTGAAAATACAACAACACATGCAATGAATATAAAATTATCACATTAGCATAGGATAATTTTATATTCCAATTATAAAATAAAGTGCACGAAAAGGAAATAAATAAAACTAAGGCGTTGCCGTGGCGGTAGCACGGCGCGGGCGGAGGTTGTAGCGTAGCCGTCCGTTAGCGTCATCGTGCCGCCTCACGTCCTTGAGTCGTATGGCCTTATCAACCGGATCATCAACAGCATCATCAGCATCATCTTCAACCGGTGGAGGAGGGGCCGCGCCATCAATCCTCCCCCGCTCAAATACATGCATCTCCGTTGCGTGGTCCAAGCGATAGCGGTGAAGGAGAGCGGCATCCAAACTCTGCAGCTCCGTCTCGAGTACCCAAGAGTCATCCGAAGGGGGCCGATCACGCCAACGGATGAGAAAGCGGTGGGTGTCGCCATCAGCAGTGGTAACAGGCTCAGCATCAAGTATCATCTCTGGAGTGGAGAACGTCCGTGGAAACCTGGGGAACATATTAGCAGTAGGCAGGAAAGAAGGCAACTTACCATCCGATGATATACCTGTGGGGACCGAAAGAGAGAGATCATCCGTACTACCACTCCCCAACCCATGAGAATTTTTAGTGGGAGAAGAAGACGACAAAGAAATCAACTCTTGTGGTGGTGACACAAACATCGTTAAATCCGAAACATTAAAAATGGGGGAGATACCCCAATCAGCAGGCAAGTCAAAAACGAAAGCGTTGTCACCTAGTTTTTAATAATCCGAAAACGGCCGGCGCGCTTTGGTGCTAACTTTTTAATGGTGCCAGTTGGCAAGCGTTCGGGAACCAAACGGACTAAAACTAGATCGCCAATTTTGAAGTCTGATACTCTCCTATGTAAATTAGCGTGCGCTTGATAAGAGTCGTATTACGTAGTCAAGGTGTCTCGTATACGTGCGTGTAAATCATGGATGTGCTGGGCGAAGGATTGTGCAAACTGACTTGCCTTGTACGTTGGGGGCAACAGCACCAAGTTAAGCGGCACAGGAGCCTTATACCCGTGGACAATCTCATTTGGAGACAGACCCGTAGACCGATTCTTGGAATTATTGTAGGCTAATTGGGCATGGGGAAGGAGAATATCCCAAGTGCTCTTGTGATTACTCACGAGGCATCGTAACAAATTTCCTAAGCTCCGATTAACCACTTCCGTCTGCCCATCAGTTTGGGGATGATAGGCAGAGGAAAACAATAATTTCGTTCCCATTAATATCCAAAGAGTCTTCCAAAAATAACTAGTGAATTTTACGTCCCTATCCGACACTATGGTCTTGGGCACTCCACGGTGACTAACGACTTCTTTAAAATAAAGCTTAGCGACGTGAGACGCATCATTTGTCCTATTGCACGGGATGAAATAAGCCATCTTTGAAAACCTATCCACAACTACAAAAATTGAGTCGTGACGGCGTAGGGTAATGGGGAGGCCTAATACAAAATCCAAACTAACGTCGACCCAAGGCATGGAAGGAGTAGGCAAGGGTGTATATAATCCTATGTTGGTTTTACTACCCTTAGATACCTGGCATGTGCGGCAACTACTCACTACCTGTCCCACCATAACCTTCAGTTTTGGCCAATAGAATTTGTCTTCGACTAACGTAATGGTCTTATCTCTACCGAAGTGGCCACTCAACCCTCCGCTATGCAACTCCCATATAATATGTAGTCGTAACGATGACTGCGGAATACATAACTTCCCGTTCCTAAACAGGTAACCATCCTTGATGACGTATGCAGATATCATCGTGGGGGAGCTATCCTGGGCGGATAAATAGAAGTCCTGGAAGTCAGGACACGTGGCGTACTCATCCTAAATCTGCTCAAAGCCTATAACATGTACTTCCATAGAGGTGAGTAATAGCGTAAGACGACTAAGGGCGTCCGCGACTCGGTTATCGGCTCCCTTAAGGTGCTTGAGATTAAACGTGTAGCCTTGTAAGAAAGATACCCACTTAGCGTGTCGTGGACTGATCTTATGCTGGCCGTTGATGAAACGTAGAGCCTCATGATCGGAGAGGATCACAAACTCCTTGGAGAGGAGATAGTTCCTCCAATGGTGTAGACATCGGACTACAGCATAAAACTCCCTATCGTAATTAGAATAGTTCAGTTTAGGGCCGGACAACTTCTCGCTAAAATAACTAACGGGATGGCCCTCCTGGCTCAAGACACCTCCAATCCCTACCCCAGACGTGTCGCATGTGAGCTCAAAGACTTTAGCAAAGTCAGGTAGACGTAAGACAGGTGCCTCAGTCATAAGCTCCTTGATTCGCTCAAAAGCATGGGTGGCGGACTTCGTCCACATAAACTCTCCCTTCTTCATACAGTCTGTGATAGGCGCCATAATAATACTGAAGTCTCGTATGAAACGACGATAAAACGTGGCTAACCCATGGAAACTACGCACCTCACGTAGGGTGGTTGGCACGGGCCAGTCCTTAATGACCTGAACCTTGCCCGGATCAACTCGAATACCCTCAGAGCCGACTATATAGCCTAGTAACTCTACCTCCGAGACATAGAAAGTGCATTTCATAAGGTTAAGAAATAACGTCTCCTTTCGCAGGGTGGAAAGGATCACTCTCATGTGGGAGATGTGCTCGGTAGTAGAGGTGCTATAAATCAGAATATCATCGAAGCAGACGACAACGAACTTTCCCATGAATGGCTGAAAGATATGTGTCATCATCTGGGAGAAGGTACTAGGGGCATTGGACAACCCAAAGGGCATCACAAGCCATTCGTACAGACCATCCTTCGACTTAAACACTGTCTCCTAGATGACCTCCTAGATGTCTTATCTAAACGCTGTCTCCTAGATGACCTCTGATACCAAATTGATGTAGGGTTATCCGGAAACGGAGATCTCCGCGAAGCTAACGCTCTCCCTACGCACAACACGTCGTAGATCTACTGCACCTACACAGCACCTATCGCCCACAATATTTCCTCGTCACAAACGCATCACAAACAATAAAGGAGGAATGGTCGACTCGAAAACAACGATCGGAAATTTGAGTCGGATTATTCCCCAAGAAAACACAAAGGTTGCCACTCCTTTTTGAGAGCAAGACCAAGGCTATAGGCCAAGATCCGCTCAAGCAAATAGGATCCACCCGATCCGGAAATAAAAGCCTTGCAACGAAGATTTCGATTCAAAACTTGCAGCGATTAAATTAAAGATCCGGAGAAAACGATGAGCGAAATCCACCACAACTAAAGAGAAGAAATCACACAAGGGAGGGGAAAGAGATTACCCAACCGGAAAACGTTCACACGAGATAACTGTGGGAGAATCACTCTCTCCACGGATCCACCGGCGTCGCACCGAATGGTTTGCAACCTTCTTCCAAGGAGTCGCACCGAAGGAAGCCACACCGGAGTCGCATCGAATGGGGATGGAGGAGGCAAGGCTTGGCTTCACACCAAAGGGGAGGGGGCGGCTATGGACTTCTCCATGGTGGCCGAAATTTCCACAAGGGGGGTTTTTTTAGGTTTCTTTTCCAATTGCCTTAACTCTTCATGATAGCCTCCTTTAAATAGGAGTTATAAATAAGCCTTAGCCCTTCATGATGGAGATTTAATCTCATCCATCCGAATGGCTAATAGGAGTTACAAATAAGCCTTAGCCCTTCATGATGGAGATTTAATCTCATCCATCCGAATGGCTAATTGCACACCAAAACTAAAATAGTTCAAATTAAAAATACAACAACATATGCAATGAATATAAAATTATCACATAAGCATAGGATAATTTTATATTCCAATTATAAAATAAAGTGCACGAAAAGGAAATAAATAAAACTAAGGCGTTGTCGTGCCAGTAGCACGACGCGGGCGGAGGTTGTAGCGTAGCCGTCCGTTAGCGTCATCGTGCCGCCTCACGTCCTTGAGTCGTATGGCCTTAGCAACCAGATCATCAACAGCATCATCAGCATCGTCTTCAACCGGTGGAGGAGGGGCCGCGCCATCATCTTTATTGCAACTTATATAAACTGCTTCCGCTAGAATGCTCTGTGTAGGACGTTGGATTGGTTGGATGGTTTCCATGAGTAACCACCCAGTCTGTCTGTGGTATATGGCGTCGGGCCCCGGCCGGACCTACTGCTATATGATATGCGACAGATAGGTGGTGTTACAATTTGGTATCAGACTACTGGTTTTGTTCGGTCTTACAATGAATTCGTGGACGAATTCTTTTTAATGGGTGGTGAGCACATGTGTGTGCGTCATCGTTATAACAGTAAAAGAACCCATGAATGTCCACTTAGGAATGAAAATACACGTGTTTGAGGAACCTGCGTGTTCCTATAATTGCTGTTTGCAATTTTATTTGGTCGCTTAACGGTGTTTTGTACCACTATAGGTAACCAAAAGTGGTGTTGGGCCGTCGGAACGTCGAGTTTCTGAGGCTAGCAGTGCACCTAATGAAGCTCCTGCAACACCTCTATTGGCTGAGACCATACGATTGGTGGTCGAAGCAGTGTTGGCTATGATTAATGCGCTGCCTACAAGGCAAACGCAGCAGCCCGCTCCTGCGATGGAACAGGTACCGCTGCAAGCGGCTGAGCCGAGGAGATTGGAACAGGTAGTAGTGGAGCCGGTGGTGCCAAGGAGGGCAACCGAGAGACAGCTCAAGCATGTCATGAGCTTTAATCCTCCGGTATTTTCAGGGTTGGGAACCCCATCTCAAGCTGAAGACTGGCTCTCCAGGGTGAAGAGAGTCATGACAGCAACAGAGACGGAGGAGTGGCAAATGACCACCATTGCTACGTTCCTTTTGGACAGTGAAGCGAGAATGTGGTGGGAAGGATTGGAGCTGCATCTATTGAGAGGTAGGCAACTTGTTGATGTCTCGATGGAGGAGTTCTCGGGATTGTTCTTGGCTAGATACCTCCCTTCGGCGCAGAGGATAGCGTTGGAGAATGAGTTCCTGAAATCTGTTCAAGGAGACAGTACCGTGGATGAATATCTACACGAGTTTACTCGTTTGAGTCGTTATGCTAGCTCCACCAATGCGGATGAGGAGCGCAAGATGAATGGATTCTACGAAGGGTTGAGAGACGAGTTGAGATTACTACTCGCGGGGCCGATAACGCAGGGTTTCTTAACCTTGGTCAACACGGCCCGGTACTTGGAGAGGGACATGAAGAATGTACAAGCAAATAAAAGCTTGGGTGATAAGAAGTCGGAGTTCAGAGTACCAAACTCCTCAAAGTCTGTGTTCCGGAAGTGGAACAAGAAAGCTAGGACTTCGGGTTTAGCCCCTTCTGCTGGTGCTTCTGGGGTGACTACGGGTCGGATCCCGGGTACATGTTACAACTGTGGGAAGCCGGGGCATTATGCCCGTGAGTGCCGGAGCGGACGTCCCAAGTCCGAAAGAAAGCCGGGAGCAACTTATGAAGAAAAGGGCAAGGCGGTGGAGTCGACCGCGTCCCATTATGCTCCGGCCTAACCAAGGGTGTAAAATCTTGGCCAACAGGAGGCCATCAAACAGGCGGATGTGGGGACAGGTACGGTTTAATTTATAGCAAGTTAATTTCTTTAAATACTTGTTATGCACATGTTACCTTACCACTGCTTGTTTAGGATTTGTTTTGATTTGTGAAAATCCGGCAAGAGCACTCTTCGATACGGGAGCTTCACACTCCTTGTCCGAAGGATTTATATCACGCATCGGAGTCCCTTCTTCGATGGCGAAGGATAAGTTGGATGTGTTGTTTCCCAATGGGTGTTCGATGCGCGCGGATAGGATCTGCGATGTTAAGATTCGTATTGGGAATCAGGAGTTCGAGCTACAAGCGTTGTTACTTTCGTTGGTGGAGTTCGACATTATATTTGGCATGGACTGGCTCTCGGAGCAGCAGGCCTATAACGATTGCGGTCGCAAGGAAGTCAAGCTGGGAGCAAGTCGTGAGACGACTTTTACGGGCTTAAAGGGGTCGAGCAAGACATTGATGTCTTCTCTTCAGGTGGTGAAGGCGGTTCGTGCCGGTGCAGAACTGTTCATTACACTAGTGAGAGGTTGCAAAGCCGAATCCCACGTTGGATAGTATTTCAATGGTATCAGAATACCCTGATGTGGTCCCCGAAGATCTTCCTGGTGCGCCGCCTCAACAGGAGATAGATTTCACGATTGAGCTAGTGTCAGGTGCAAAGCCTGTATCACGATCTCCTTATCGGCTAGTGCCTAAGGAAATGGCGGAGCTGAAGGTTCAACTGCAAGAGTTGTTGGAGCAAGGGTATGTGCGCCCAAGTTCTTCGCCTTGGACCGCGTCGGTCCTCTTTGTTAAGAAGAAGGACGGAAGCTTGAGGCTATGTATTGATTATCGGGAGCTCAACAAGTTGACGGAAAAGAACAAGTACCCGATCCCCTGGATCGATGATCTTTTTGATCAGTTGGTCGGGTCGACGGTGTACTCAAAGCTGGATCTCAAGTCCGGGTACTATCAGCTGCGAATAAGGGAGAGTGATATCCCGAAGACAACGTTCAGTACAAGATACGGGCATTATGAGTTTACGGTCATGCCGTTTGGGCTAACTAATGCGCCGTCAGTGTTCATGGATTTGATGAACAGGACCTTCAGGGAGTACTTGGAACATTTTGTGATCGTCTTCATCGACGATATTTTGGTGTACTCGCAGAGTGAGGAAGATCACTTCAAGCATCTTCATTTGGTTTTGGTGATGCTAAGGAGGAATCAGTTGTATGCCAAGTTCTCGATGTGCGAGTTTTGGTTATCCTCAATGGCGTTCCTCGGTCATATAGTGACTGGGGAGGGTATTGCAGTGGATCCGGCAAAGATTGTTGAGATACGGGAGTGGCCTGAGCTTTCTACGGTAGCGGAAGTCCGGACATTCTAGGGCTTGCCGGCTATTATAGGCGCTTTGTGGAGAACTTCTCGTGGATAGTGTCGAATTTCCACGAACGGCCTTGTCGATGATCTTTTTGATCAGTTGGTCAAGGTCTGATGGGACAATTGCGGTCGGGAGGAGCTCTCTTGGGAGCGAGAGCAGACTATGCTTGACGAGTATCCAGAGTTATTCCGCTCAGGTACAATTTAATTTTGTACATGTCTTTCCTTTATATAATTTCGTGGATGAAATACTTTTAAGAGGGGGAGAGTTGTAACGCCCCGAAACTCAAAAGAGAGATGGGGGACGTTTTGGGCCAGATTTGGAATCTGGCAGAAGGCACACGGCCTGGGACACGGGTGTGTCCCAGGGCGTGTCAGGCTGGAGTCGATGACTTGGCCGCGA
Organism: Platanthera guangdongensis; assembly: GCA_039583875.1. Classification (NCBI taxonomy): domain Eukaryota; kingdom Viridiplantae; phylum Streptophyta; class Magnoliopsida; order Asparagales; family Orchidaceae; genus Platanthera; species Platanthera guangdongensis. Next base: position 154,754,040 of record CM077152.1, read on the forward strand.
AGTTGACATTTTGCGCTCGACGAAGTGTCGAGATGGGGCACACAGCCTGAGACACGGGCGTGTCTCAGGGCATGTCGAGCCCGTGTCGACAACTGGCCCGGTGTGTCGACATTTTCGCTCGACGATGTGTCGATACAAGGCACATGGCCTAGGACACGGGCGTGTCCAAGGCCGTGTCAGGCAGTCGACGAACTTCGCTCAACGAAGTGTCGAGACCGTGAACACGGCCTGGAGCCCAGGTGTGTTCAAGTGGACACGGGTTAGGACACGGGCGTGTCTAAGAATCCGTGTGAGTCTCGGGTTGTTTTCGGGCTAAATCGATGGGGACACACGGCCGACCACACGGCCGTGTCAGTTGGAACACGGGCGTGTTAGGTCGAACACGGGAGTGTCGGATGCCCGTGTGTTGTTCCAGGCGCGTCGATTTTGTCGGCGAATGAGGTACACGGCACTGTACACGGGCGTGTGCCAGGCCGTGTTCGGTCCAGATTGTACATTTCAGGCCCGAATTAAGCCCGTTCGTTTCTTTAAATTGGGATCCGACGGTTGGGGGTTGTTCCTACTGAGATATACCCGAGATTGGGCCTTTGAAATCCTCACTTTCACTTGAGTGGTTATCTTTCTAAAGTATAGAGAGAGAGGAGAGCCAAGGGAGGAAGAAGAAGCTATATCCAGCCATCGGAGGAGCTTCGAAGCTCCAAATCGCGAGCCGACTTCGGATCCACGGAGGCGAAGAGAGTGCGGTGCTTTTCATCCGCTTACTTTTCTATGGCGCCAAATAAGAACGCTAGTGTAACGATTCTCTTCTTAAGCATGTGAAGCTCTCCTTCTTTGCATTGGAAGCCCGCTCTCGCAAGTTTGCGGTGAGTTGGAGGCGTTCCTTTGGGTAGATATGTAAAGTCCCCGTTGTGTAGAGTCCGTAAGCGAGAACGGGCATAGACATGATATATGAAGCCTACCCGGACATGTTGGTCTGGATCGGTGATGTTGCATTGCATAAATGCCGGAGAAGACTCCGTGCGATTGGTTGTTTTTCGGGTTTTCTACGTGGTAGATTGCAACAGGGAGCCTTGGGGATTAACCCATAGGTGCACCCGGAAAACTGGGCGGATGCGTGATCTTGCCAACTTCTGGGAATAGGAGCCAACTTGTACATAACTGGGTTGTGAAATATTGTACGTTCGATTCACAGGCTTCGGGGAAACTTAACTCGTGCCGATGATATTAAAGTGTCGTGGCAAGTGAGCAACAGGTTGAGTAGAACCGTTCCTGCTTTATGCCGAGGGCATAGAGGTCGGGTCTTGCTGTCGATGATATTAAAGTGTCGTGACATAGGCTGTTGATGACATTAAAGTGTCGTAACATCTGCCTAAAAGACCAAATTGCTCACGAGATATTGCCGTCCTGGAGATGGTGGTGAGTTAGCGGCTTAGACTGCGATCACCGAGAATGTGCCCTGAGAGCACGGGGCGTGTGCCATGCGTGCCAATTCCTGTGATGCAATGAATTTTTATACTGCTTGGTTATGCTATTAAAATGCAGGGAAGGAGCATCGCCGCCCCGAGTTATGGGCGGGATCATTATAATTTGGTCAGCATTGCTGACCGTTGCTTTTGTTTGCCACCGTGCGGTGGTTTTGTTGCTTGTAGGTGTTGCTGGACCAAGCGGTCAATAGCGGGCTAAAGCCCAAATTGCGAAGCCGACCCTCGAAGGCCTAATTGGAGTGTTTACTGCTTTTACTCATGTATGACCGGCCTACGTGCCGTGGTTTGTAAAAGATGTAATATTGAAGTAAATCATTTTGTAAGGCCTTAAGTCTTGTACTCGTGTATGTACGACATTCCTATCTGTTGTTTAGTGGACATTCATTTTTTAGTGCTGGGTTCTTTATTGCAACTTATATAAACTGCTTCCGCTAGAATGCTCTATGTAGGACGTTGGATTGGTTGGATGGTTTCCATGAGTAACCACCCAGTCTGTCTGTGGTATATGGCGTCGTGCCCCGACCGGACCTACTGCTATATGCTATGCGACGGATATGGGGTGTTACAGTTAACCAGGGGGAGTAGCTCTTGTAGTATTTTTGGAGGTTCCCTCTTCCAAGTTATCACTTGGGGAAGTGCTCGTAGTGGCAGAGTTCGAGGATGTGTTTCCGGATTAACTTCCTAGGGCACCTCCCCGACGGGAGATTGAATTCTCGATTGAGTTAGTGCTAGAGGCACGACCAATGTCACGTCCTCCATTTAGGATGACACAAAAAGAATTGGCCGCACTCAAGGTACAGTTGGAGGAACTGTTGGAGCAGGGGTATATCAGACCCAGTTCATCACCGTGGAGCGTGCCTGTGTTGTTCGTGAAGAAGAAAGACGGTAGTATGCAGCTGTTCATAGACTACCGAGAGTTGAATAAATTTACTGTCAAGAATAAATATCTGATTCCTCGGATAGACAACCTGTTCGACCAGTTGGTGGGGTCAGTGGTTTATTCAAAGTTGTAGTTGAATTCAGGATACTATCTGTTGTGGATTTGAGACGAGGACATACCCAAGACCGCATTTGGTACAAGGTATGGTCACTTTGAGTTCTCGGTGATGTCGTTCGGGCTGACAAACGCACCATCCGTATTCATGGATTTGATGAATCGAGTATTTAAGGAATACTTGGAATCTTTTGTAGTTGTCTTTATTGACGACATTTTGGTTTACTCCAAATCGGAGGTGGAGCATGAGACTCACTTAATAGTAGTCTTGCAAGTGTTGAGGGAGAACCAACTTTATGCAAAGTTCTCGAAGTGCGAGTTCTGGCTAGATAAGGTGGAATTTTTGGGCCACGTGATTAGTGGGGATGGGGTGGCAGTTGATCCAATAAAAGTGGAGGCCATCAGAGATTGGCCAGTTTTGAGAACCATGGCGGAAGTCCGAAGTTTTCTTAGATTAGCCGAGTACTATAGAAGATTCATAGAAAACATTTCATAGATAGCTCTACCCCTCACTTCACTGACTCGTAAGGAACAAAAGTTTGTGTGGACTCAGGAGTGCAATCAACCGTTTGATACCCTGAAGGAAAGACTGATGACAACTCCAATCCTAAGTCTACCGAAATGGACCGAAGGATTGCAAATTTTCAGTGACGTATCGGGATGCGGTTTGGGTTGCGTTTTGGTGCAACATGGCAGTGTGATAGCCTTTGGGTCTAGGCAGCTGAAGCCTCATGAGAGGAATTACCCCGTACATGACTTGGAATTGGCGGCGGTAATTTTCGTGTTAAAATTGTGGCAGCACTATGTTTATGGTGTGAAGGTGGAGATCTTCACGGATCATAAAAAGATGAAGTAAATCCTAGATCAGAAGGACTTGAATATACAGCAGCGCAGATGGGTCGAGTTCCTTGGAGACTACGAGGTGGCGATTGTGTATACACCAAGCAAAGCCAATTTGGTGCTAGATGACTTGAGTAGAAAATACTCTGGGCAAGGGATTTGGATCGAAGCTCATGATGAGCGGTTGGTGTTGGACTAGGAGTCCCTTGGCATGGAGTGTGTAGCAAGAGGCGAGTCTAGCGTGGCTCGGTTGAACTGGATTGAAATGCAGAACAACTTGTCTGATCGTATTCGGGAAGCAATTCGTTTGGATGTGGAGTTTCAGCCATACATGGTGGAATCTCAAAAGGGCGAGAGCAGCGCTTGGGAGTTGATTGATGGGATTCTGAGAAAGGCCGGAAGGATTTGTGTACCGTAGTTCGGTAAGCTCCGTGAGGAGTTGATGTTTGAGGCTCACTTTACAAAGTACTCCATTCACCCGGGTAGTACAAAGATGTACTTGGATATGAAGAAATCCTTTTGGTGACCTGGACTTAAGCGGGACGTAACTATGTATGTGAATCGATGCCAAACTTGTGCCTTGGTGAAGGCTGAGTGTCAGAAGTCGGGCAGGTTCCTGAAGCCTCTTCCTATTCCAGAGTGGAAATTTGATGACATCTATATGGACTTTGTACATGGGTTACCTAGATCACAGCAGGGTAACGACGCGATTTGGGTGATTGTGGATCGCCTAACCAAAGTGGCTCACTTCATCCCAAATTGGAAGGAGGACAGCGTGGAGAAGCTGGTGGAGTTGTATGTTCGCAACATTATGCGACTACATGAGATTCCTAATAGCATAGTTAGTGATCGCGATGGACTCTTCACGTCCAAGGACTGGAGGTTGGTTCAGAAGAGTCTGGGAACGAAACTAAAGTTCAGTACGACTTTCCATCCTCAAACTGACGGGCAACCGAAAGAATGAACCATACTATGGAGGATATGCTGAGAATGTGCATTCTTGACTTCGGCAAGAAGTGGGAGGATCACCTCTTCATGGTAGAGTATGCTTATAACAATAGTTACCAAGCAAGTATCAAGATGGCGCCATGCGAAGCTTTGTATGGGAGGTTGTGTCGAACACCGATGTCTTGGACAGAGGCGGGAGACACCAAGCTTTTGGGAAAATAATTGGTAGCTAATGCATGTGAGCTGGTGTGAACCATTCAAGAGCGCATGTAGGTGGCTCAAGATCGACAAGCATAATATTTTAACGCTCGCCACAGGAAGCTGGAGTTCGCGGTAAGCGACTGGGTTTATCTAAAGATAAAGCCGTTCAATGGCGTTTCGCGGATCGCCGACTCAAGAAGTTGAGTCTGAGGTTTTTGGGACCTTTTGAGGTTATTGAACGGGTGGGAGAAGCAGAATACCGGTTAGCGTTGTCCACAGAGCTTAGTGGATTACACGACATCTTCCATGTCTCCGTCTTGAGGAAAGACTTAGTAGAGGCTAGTGTGGTGATCGAATCAGCATCAGTGCCGATAGAAGAGGACTTGAGGATGTGAGTTCGTCCAGTTTCTATAGAGGATTCAGAAATTCAACAGTTGCGTAACAAAGAGCTCAAACTCGTAAAAGTCTGATGGGACAACTGCCGTCATGAGGATCTCTCTTAGGAGCGGGAACAGACCATGCTGGAGGAGTATCCAGAGTTATTCCATTCAGGTATCATTTAAGTTTTTGTGTACCCTTTTATTTTCAGTAATTTTGGGACGAAATTCTTTTAAGGGGGGGAGAGTTGTAACGCCCCAAAATTCGAAAGAGGGACGGATAGCGTTCAAAGCCAAGTTTGGGTCTTGGTAAGGGTCACATGGCCTGGGACACGGGCATGTCCAAGGCCGTGTCCTGCTTGGGTTTGACGAATAATTCGGGTGGTCGACGAACTGCGCTCGACGAAGAGTCGAGACAGTGAACACGGCCTAGTACACGGTCATTTCCATGGCCATGTCATGTTCGGGTTCGACGAATTTTCGCGTGGTCTACGAAAATACGGTCGACGTTCGTCGATAGGACGAACACGGCCTGAGACACAGGCGTGTCCCAGGCCGTGTCCTGCTCGGGATGATTAGCGGGGCCATGTCGGGGCAGGAAAACGGCCTGGAGCCCAGGCGTGTTCATCCTGATACGGGAATGTACTGAGTGAAACGGGCTTGTCAACTTTGACACAGGCATGTTTAGAGCCCGTGTCCTGTTCTGGTGCGATGGTTTTGGCATCGATTGAGGTATACAGCCTTGGACACGGGCGTGTCTCAAGCCGTTTTCGGCCCAGGAATTTTGGTTTTACGTGCGAATCGTGGCCGTTCATTTCCTTCCGATGGGATCTGATGGTCCAGGGCTATCCTGGATGAGTTATGTCCAGGAATAGGGTTTGAAAACCTCATTCTTCTTCAAGTTTCTCTTTCTAAGGTTTTAGAGAGAACGGAGAGCAAGGAAGAAGGTGGAGGGGAGATCCCGCTGCCGGAGAAGCTTCGGAGCCCCAAATTGCGAGCCGAGTCTAGATCCACGGAGGCAAATCTGTTGCGGTAGTTTTCATCCGGCTAAGTTCCCATGGCTAGGAAGAGGAGCCGTAAGGTAACGACACTTCTCCACTTGGTTTCAACGATGCGTGCTTAGCATATTTTACTTTCAAGCTTTTGGGGACCAAATCTCTCAAATGAGAGGGTTTTGGGCCGCCATGGTTCAAGAGGAACCTCCGGGTCGATTGAGTCCGTCCCCAACATGATTTTGCATTAGAAATCCGCTCCATTAGTGGATTAGGCATGGTGGGTGAAGCCGTGGTCGCAACCATTAGTCCGACTCGGTGATGTTGCATAACAAGCCTTGAGGATTTTGTAGAAATCTGTTGCAGCAAGATGCCCATTTGTGATGTTGTGTTTTCCCCATTTTCTAGAGTGATTACGTGTATGCGGAACCAGACAAGGTTAGCTCCGCAATGGCTGTAGATGGTTTCCTTTGTGGACAAGTTTAGCTCCGCATTGGCGGTAGATGGTTTCCTTAGTGCGCGGGGATGTTGTAGTACAAATGATGGATTAGGGTGGGAATGATTATGGATTGTGATGTGCTAAGGCATGGCCTTGTCTCCGTGGTCGGATGGTTATCCCGTGATGTGCAAGTCATGTGCGGAGAGTGTCCCGGCGAGTCTAGTCCCCTTCTGTAAGTCTGACGAAAACGCCAAGCTTGGGGCAAGCCCGACATTGAGTCCATGAGCGGGTGGGGTCCAGCAAGGGTTCTCAGAATCGGTCAGTGTGTGAGACGGAATCCTGATGCGAGAAGTCAGAGCTTGCAGGCAAGCCCGTGTCTAAGAACCATGAGCTGGTGGGTCCTTGGCAAGAGTTCCATGTGGCGGTTGGTATGTCGTTAGGGGAAATTGCAGTACCCTTTTGTTTGTGGCTTAACGCCAATGGGGAAATTGGAAGTACCCAGATGTTATGATGATGTGCTAGTTGCATACGTCATAGGGTGCCTTGGGTGAATCCCGGGTTTTGCATACATGCTGCATAATAGGCCCCGTTTATTATATGCTCGAAAACGTGTATATTATTTGAGACATCCAAACCTATTCTTTTTGAGCTTTACTTATTTATGTATATGGTATACGAAGTGCTGACTTGCAGGTTGGAGGGTTCCCCGGGGTCCGTTAGGGGCGGCCGGGAGGAGATTTGTTTGTTACACAGTTTGAGGACAGCCTTTGCTGACCCACGTTACCACCAAACTTTTACAGGGCAAGGATCGCAAGTAGGAGCTAGCACGCCGGCCAAAATGGCCTAAGCCTCATGAAGTGTTTCAAGTTTAGTACTAGCCCTATTTTTGTGGCATTGTATGTTTGATGCTTTTGTATTCCGGCTTGCATGCCGAGGTAGTCTATGGGTGCTTATGCACATTGATGGATGATGTTATCTTTTGAGTTTTGAACTCTCTCATGTTGTAAGGCCATAAGGCCGTTTCAGTACTCTTGTGTATGTGGATAACTTCTAGTCTTGTTTACTGTTTCCGCTGTTGTTGATAATGAGTTTTGAGTAGGGTAGATTATATCATCTTTTAATGCTAAAGCTGTGGCATCTGTATGTTGTGGGGCCCCGGCCGGACACATATTATACGGTCATTACAGGGGAGGTGTTACAATGCGGTCCCGTATTAGTCTAACAACCGCATTCTCATCATCAATATACTCAATACCCAAAACCCTTGGGTCTTCATCTTGCACCCAAGACAAGGGGGTTCTACACCTTCTTCCGTAATGAGCTTCATGGGAAGCCATACCGATGCTAACCTGATGGTTGTTATTGTAGGAGAATTCTACCAGGGGTACGAGCCTTTCCCACGGCTCTCCTCTACCCAACACACATAACCTCAATAAATCCTCTAAAGTTCTGATGGTCCTCTCAGACAGACCGTCCGTCTGAGGATGAAACACTGTGCTAAAGGTAAGGTGTGAACCCAAATACGCCTGTATCGCCTTCCAATTCTTGGAGGTAAAACGACCATCCCGGTCAGAAACGATTGTCTTCGGCATGCCATGGTACCGCACAAACTGCTCCACAAAGAGGCGTACCAAGACATCCACGTGAACCTCTTTCTTCATAGGGATGAACCTGGCTACTTTGGTCAGGCGATCAATGATCACCCACACCGAATCATTCCCAGAGCATGAGCGAGGTAACCCATGGACGAATCCATGGAGATATCCTCAATCTTCCACTCGGGGATGTGTAATGACTGTAATAAACCACCGGGGCTCTTGAATTCTGCCTTCACCCTTTGACTGGCCTCGCAATGTGTAACAAAATATCTGACATCCCTCTTCATTCCCGGCCAACACATGGTCTTCCGCAAGCCGGCGTACATCTTGGCAATACCCGGGTGCACTGAATACTGAGAGCAATGCGCCTCTCTCAAGATATCCTCTCGGATCTTACTGCCCTTGGGAATGTAGAGCCGGCCATGAAAATGTACGAGGCCGTCTTTTAGGGAATACTCGTCAATAGTCCCATCTTCGATTGACTTGATTGTCGGAGCCAGAGCCGCATCCTTTCCTTGCTCCGCCCGGATTCAGTCTCGAATATCACAGATTATGCCCATCGCAGCCAAGTATCCCGTATACCCTTCCGAATGGTATTTATATATTAGGGTAATCTCCATCTTTTCGAGCATCCGAGCTAATTTCATATTCACCAACCGAGACTCAGGACTTGCTTCTGGTACCTTTCTGCTCAGAGCATCAGCTACAGAATTTGCTTTTCTGGGGTGGTACTTCAAAGTAAATTCATAGTCACACAAAAAATTCTAACCACCGCCGCTGTCTCAAGTTCAATTCCATCTGAGTATGAACATACTTTAGGTTTTTGTGGTCAGAAAAGATCTCGCAGTGGATGCCATATAAGTAGTGTCTCAAAACTTTGAGGGCAAACGCCAACGCTCCCAATTCCAAATCATGAACCGGATAGTTGAGTTCATGCTTCTTTAACTGTCTTGAGGCAATTACATGGTCGTGTTTCATCAGTACCGCTCGCATCCTTTGATAAGATGCATCAGTGTAAATTTAAAATCCTTCCTTCCCAGATGGAAGTGCTAGGATGGGGGTGGAGGTATTTCTATCTTTCAACTCCTGGAACGCAGCTTCACACTGGGGTGTCCACTCATATGGCACACCTTTCTTTGTCAAGGTAGTAAGAGGAAGGGAAATCATCGAGAATCCCTTTATGAACTTACGATAGTATCCATAAAGTCCAAGTAAACTCCGCACATCGGCCACTGACTTCAAGGGCGACCACTCCTTCACGACACCCACTTTGGCCGGATCCACAGCTAGTCCATCCCCACAGATCACATGGCCTAAGAAAGCAACCTCTTTAAGCCAGATTTCGCACTTGCTAAACTTGGAAAATAAGGCGTGCTCTTTTAGTTTCTTCAGAACCAAGGTCAGATGTTCGACAAGTTCTTGCTCTGTCTTTGAGTAGACCAGAATGTCATCAATAAAGACAATGATGAAAATGTCTAGATAAGGCTCAAACACCTTGTTCATCAGACTCATGAAAGCTAAAGGGGCATTCGTGAGCCCAAACAGCATTACGGTGAACTCGTACAGTCCATATCTGGAGCTAAAAGCCGTTTTCTGAATGTCCTCCTCTTGTATCCTCAACTCATAATACCCCGAGCGCAAATCCAACTTGGTAAACCAATGCGCTCGTACCAGTTGATCGAACAGCTCGTCGATCTGGGGTAGAGGATAAGTGTTCTGCACCGTTAGTTGGTTGAGCTCCCGATAATCTATGTATAATGACAAGGTTCCATCCTTCTTTTTGACGAACAGAATAGGGGCTCCCCAAGGTGACAAGCAGGGATGAACAAACCCTGACTGTAAGAGTTCTTGTAACTGAATTGTAAATTCCGCGAGTTTCCTCGGGGCCATTTGGTAAGGGGTCTTGGAAACAGGCTTGGCACCTGGTACTAGATTAATTCCGAAATCCATTTCTCTTTGCGGGGGTAATCCTTGCAATTTCTCAGGGAATACCTCGGGAAAATCTCACACCACCCTTACATACTTAATATCCAACGTTTTCTCCTTCAACTCAAAACAAATCATGAAGACTTCATCCCCCTTCATATGACCTTTTACAGCCTGAACTGAAGATAACAACATACGAGGTACGAATGTAATAACTTGAAAGATGACATCGGTGTCTCCATATCTCAATCAAATTCGCCTCGTCGCGCAGTCAATCTTTACGTAGTGCCAATCCAAACACGCCATGCCCAGAATGAGGTCGAACTCTGGCATTCTTAAGACTGTGGCAGGGGTATCAAAGGCCTTTACCCCAATGAGTATCTCCAATTCACATTTGGCAGTCGCGGTTATCTCAGAGCCGTCCGGGAGGCGTACTCTTCGAGCTATACCAGTGAAGTGTTGTACACCTTCTACGTCTCCATTGAAGTCCTCAGACACAAAAAAGTGCGAGGCACCGGTATCGAACAACGTATAGGCCGGTTTCCCGCCGACTACGGTGCCTAAGTACCTATAACAAAACTTAATGCTAGATATCTAGTACGTCCTAGGCAACTTATGTTTAACAATGTAAACGTGATAACCAACTACAACATACATGCAATCACCTCTTGAGGATTTCGTTCCTGCGCCATGTCCAACGGGAACACTTGATTCCTAGTTGGACCGGGGTTTCCTCCTCGTGGTCCTTGTCCTCGACCACACATATAGCCCAATCCACGTGGAGCTGCCGGAGGGAGAGCGGGAGGAGCATTCCCAAACAACTATGGGTAGTATCGTCGAATGTGGCCCGGTTTGTTGCATTCGAAGCACACCCACCCATAACGCCCTTCTTGTTGCTGAAACTATTGAGGCAGTGGAGGTGGAGGCAATGCGGGCGGCTGAGGAACCAGGTGCTCCACTCTAAAATTTTGGTGGAAACGTCTGCTACCCCTCTGATGTCCTCTTCCTCCTCTATAGTCGTGTCTCCTTCTATTGCTAGGGGTAGCTTCCATGACACCCTCAGCAGGTCTCTTACCACTTCCCAAGTGGTCAGCTTCTAACCTCTTCGCCATATCAATTATCTCCGCCAAGCTGGACTCCGATATAAACAAAAGGGCCTGCCTCAGGGGGTCCCGCAGCCCTTTCTAGAAGCACTTAGTGTTTCCTCTGTCATCCAATTCATAAGAGTTCTCAAATCTTGCGAGATGTTGGAACTCTCATTGATACTTCATGACTGACTTCGATCCCTACTTATGTTATAGCAATCTCACTTCGAGTTCATCTCGGGCAGATGAGGGGATGAAGTGCTCTAAGAAGATTCCTGAGAACTCGCTCCAGCTTTTCTCCATATAGACTCGCCCTTGAAAGGTGGAGCCCATGAGGGACTTCCACCACCTCTTGGCATGCAGCTCTAAGACGGACACTGCCAATGTTACTGTCATGTTGGCTGGGCAACGGATTCCTGCCAATAGTTCCTGCATCGTGTCGAGCCATTCATCCATGCGCACAGCCGACTCTGTCCCGAGTTAGGAAGGAGGGGAGAGAGCCCGAAAAGTGCTCAGCCAGTTTGAGCCCGGAGCCTGTTGCTGTACTGGGGCCAGCTGCGACCTAAAGGCATCTAGGATGGCCGTGAGTGTCTGTCCCAACTCTGATTGTTGGAACTGAGTAGGTTTGGAAGGGGCAGGAGTGCCCCCATTGGCTCGACGTGCACTGGAATCTACACGTAGAGTACAAACCTGTGGCCAGGTTGGCTAATCTTAAGGTCAAAGTTGGGCATACTTAGTGTGAAGTACATATGGGCACAACACTGCTTCCTCTAAGTCATTTTATCCCCAAACTGACTAATCGAACGGGGGTGCAACCATTGTTGAATGACTTCTTTTGTTCAGGATCGTGGAAAGCTGATACCATTTGTAAGACCCCCCTCCCGGAACCCAAAACACGGCATGAAGGGGGTCTTATGCCCAGAACAGCCGTCTTGCGGTAGCATTCGCACACGGTCTAACCTGTACCACAAGACGCCTATTCTACCGGCTACAACCAATATCAAGTAATGCCAACCCAACCAAAATATAACATAGAAGCCAATCCACACATAAGTAATATAAGTCCAAAAGTACATCAATAAAGAAGCTACAACAAGCTTCTACAATATCAGAGTTCAGCTAATATATGCCCAAAGGGCTACATCAAATTCCCCCAAAACTCACATCGGTGACTGACGGTAGCGACTGCACCGTCCCTTTAGGCCCTGTCGTCCTGGCCTGGCTGTCCTGGTGCGTAGTCTGCAGCTCCTATACCTGCGGGGTTACCGCCTAAAAAGGAAGACGTAGCAACCGTTAGGCGAAAAGACTAAGTGGCTTCACATCCGCTCCCCCGGCGACTCCTCAGCACCGGGCGGAGAAAGGAACAAGGGTACAATATATAAATAGCAATATAAGCAAGTACAAGAAGATGGATTAATTACACATATCGTGAGCAGTAATAGAAGAAATTTATAACATGATTAATAGTAGTCTACTCTAGCAATTCTACTCAATCTATAACCATCCATCTAGTATAAAGTTTTATAGCATGAAAGTAACTTAACTTATAAGGATGTTCATACAAGCTTATAAGTTAAGGAACGGTTTAACACAAATTAACTCATCGTATAGGAGTGCCCATACAAACTTATATGATGACGATCTTGTTTATGCAATGTAATGTAATGGTATGTATGCAATGCAATGACTCACCCATGATCACCCACATGCAATCTCTATGTCGACACAGACTTGTAAATCCCACTTTTCGAGCAGGTAGCTAAACTCTCAGGCATTAACCGCTGTGGCCAGGCGGTGATAGTAGAGTGGGCTTCTCTACTTCTAAACGGGCATCCACACTGCTTCACTTAGGCCTCCGCACGCCTCAACGCTAAGAACACAACAACGGAGCCCCATGCGTACTACGGCCCAGATAGAGTCTCAGGTATATGTGCACCGAGAACCAAGCCCCAAACTGGCCTTGTGTGACCCGGAAGGAGCCTCAGAAGAAAGCACGAGGACCAAGCCCAACCGTTCATTTGACACAGAAGGGGCCCCTGGAAATGAGCATCGAGGACCAAGCCCAACCGCCCAAGGTCTAGCTATCAACTCCCATTGGTGTGACGACTTGGCGAGCCCGTAGACCTGCCACACTATCCTTAACCCAGGATTACGACACCGCGTGTCGACTCACACCGCATGCAATTCCACATCACCGTAGCATGGAAGGAGTCTCGGAGGAAGCAAGAGGATCAAGCCCAACCGTCCACTTGGCAAGGAAGGAGCCCAGGGAAAAGGGCACCGAGGACTAAGCCCATCCGTCCGTCTATGACTCTTCTCAACTCTATCCAAACCAGAGCGGTCAAACACCCGCACTTACATCCTTTCACAATGCTACCCGTAGGGAGACTCCACTCTAAATATTGGACTACTAAATTCATTCCGTTAAATAATTATTCACATGGCCATAGATTAGCATCCTACATCTCTTTTCCAAATGATTTCAACACCTTATTAACATGATGCGCATTTCTATTAGATTACCAATTTCTACCAAATCGTTTCGTTTAAGTACGCTTCACTTCACAAATCATTTATGTGGGATCCAATAATCAAACTTCATCATTCATAGAACTATGATGGTTAACATAAAAGAGTTCACCCAACCTCTGTAACATCCCAAAGTGCAATTTGGGTTCAGGTTGGGTAACATGGCCTAAGACATGGGCGTGTCCCAGGGCGTGTCGGGCTCAGGTCGATGAACTACGTTCGACGATCGTCGAGCGGCAAGTAAGTTGAGTACACAGTATGTGACACGGGCGTGTCACCGGGCGTGTCATTCTCTAGATCAACCAGAGATGGGTGTGCTGGTAGACACGGGTGTATCTAGGGGTACACGGTCTGTATCACGGGCGTGTCACTGGCCGTGTCCCGCTCGGTTTTGATTGAGGTTGTGCTGTGTGTGGTTCACAGCTTCTACACACGGGCATATTGACCATGACACGGGCGTGTAGGGTGTGACACAGACGTGTCACACAACCGTGTACTGCTCTGGTTTGATTAGGTTGTGTGCCGCTTAAGGGACACGGCCTGTGACACGGGCGTGTCGCAGGGCGTGTCAGGCCGTGTTCAGCCTTTTTCTAGGCAAATCAAGGCCGTCCATTTCCCTTATCCTGGATCCAAGGGTCCAGGACCTTCCCTACTGATATAAGGCTGTGATTGGAAGGTTTATCTTCCATTCATTCGCTTTTCTCAAGAGCTAGGAGAAAGGGAGAGAGAGAGAGGGAGTAAGGAAAGGGAGAAGGATGTCAGCTGCTGGAGGAGCTGCGGAGTGCAGAATCAAGATCCGAGTTTGGATTCGTGGAGATAAAGCCAAGGCGGTGATTTCCATCCGGCTAGTTCATGGCTCCAAAGCGATCGTCAAGGGTAACGATCTCCTTCTTGGACAATCAAAGTCCTTTCTTTAGGCATATGCATGGAATCCTCCACCAAGAGGTGGACATCGTAATTGATTCCAAGTTAAGTCTGCATCTAGAGCCAGAAGTGTGGAGTACGACAGAGGCATGCTGTGTGAAGCCCATCTAGATGATTAGTCTATATTGGTGATGATCATGGGTAAACCGGAGAAGACTCCGTGTATTTTATGGATGTTTATGTATGTGAGCCTAAGCTATTGTGTATGGATGCTGATCTTGGATGATTTGCGTAAGCTTCTTGTGGTGTGAGTGTTGTGAGCGCTAATTGCTCTGCGAGAGCGAAAAGCTGGGACTAATCAGGAGGGAAGGCCGACCCGTGTCTAGTGGTGCATACTGACGGTTAGAGCACGGGAAAGGATTCCCTGCCCCTGGTAGTTTTGGGAGGTCGATTTGTGGCAATGTTTGGGAGGACAAGAGGCAGACCCCACTTGCTACACTATAATTATGGGTCGATCTATTAATGCTCAAGTTTGCCGTGAGATTATCACCTATGAGTGGTTTGGGCGGAATGCTCCCAATCTGCGGGTTGGGGTGACTAGGATCGGCCAGCCAACAAGTTAATAATTCTCTGATCGGTGGTGTTGTCATGGAGTCCGGTATACCGTAAGGTACCCTGAGTGCATGGAGCGTCTGGTGGAGACCGATGTTTGTGATATTGTTGTGCCTGAGTGCAGTTGTTGTGATTGATAGCTATTATGATTGCAATGCATATAGGGAAGGAACCACTGCCCCGTGTGTAACGCCCCGAAAATCATATTTGAGCTGGTCGCGTCCGAGGAAAATTTTGGTGCCTGTATAGGGGTACGCGGCCTCGGACACGGGCATGTCCAAGGCTGTGTCTTTCTATGTGTGTTGGCCGGCTATGTCAAGAAAAAAACACGGCAGGAAACATGGATTTGCACAGTTTTGACACGGGCGTGTCAGGGGTGACACGTGCGTGTTAATACCTGTGTCCCCACCCGTGTTCACTAGGGACATGATGGTTGGCGTGGCGGTTACCTGTGACACGCCCCTGGTCATGGCCATGTGGAGGACCCGACACGGGCGTGTCAGCTTGAGACACGGGTGTGTCTTTGCCCGTGGGCTTTTCTGTGCTCGACGATCGTGTCTGGATCGAGGCACACGGCCTGGGAGACTGATGAATTGTAAATATACCTATTTTTCTGTACAATAATTTAGTTATTTTCATTTATTTTTGTCATTTTTATTTGTTTTTAATCAATAAATTGCTCCTTTTATTGTAAATATTATACTAACTTATCTTATTTTTTTTTTTCAGGAAAAAAATAAAATCTGACAAAATTGGGCAGTACGCGCCCGTGTACTATTGGCCACGCCCGTGACTGGGGCATGACAGCTCAAAATCCGTGAAATCAGCGATTTTTCTGCTCGACGATTTTTTTCGCTCCACGATTTTTCCGCTCGACGATCGTCGATCTCCTCTTCCCGCTCGACGATTTTCCCGCTTGACGATTTTCTCGCTCGACGATCATCGATCTCCTTTTCCCGCTCGACGATCTTCCCGCTCGATGATCTTGTCGTTCGACGTTTTCCACTCAATGATCTTCCTGCTCAACGATCTTCCCGCTCGACGATCGTCGAACTCCTCGACACTCGCGCTCGACGATCTTCCAACTAGATAAGACCCGCACGGTGACATCTCAAAGACTCGCGCCCAGATCTTCCTCCCCGACACGTCCGTGACCTGAGGCCTGACCAACGCTAGACCGACACGTGTCTAGCCAGAAGTCAAATTTGATGTCAAATCGCCAGCCGCCATATGTACAGTGCTGACACGCCCCCTGACACGCCCGTGTCAGAGGGCGTGTTCCATGAAATTTTCTGTCTATAAATAAGCAGCTGCTGTTTGTAATCCTGTTCCACTTTTTGGACCCATTTTGCTTAGGTGTTATGCTGTTTAGATGATTCAAAGGGTTATGTAAGAGATTTTCTCCCCCTTTTCTTATTTTTTATTTTTATCTTTCCATGTAACCTTCTTTTTTTAGTTAATAAAATGTGTTGTCTTCTCCCTTTATATGATTTTGGATTTCATCTAAACACTACCCTTATGCAATCTTACCATTTTTTGTTTTCTTAAGTATAGTTTTTTTTAGTAATTTTTAGTTCATTTTTATAAGATTATAAAGTTAACTTAAAAAGTGGTTTAGATTATTCTGTAACTTAGTTTTTTTTAGGTTGTAAAACTCATTTTTTGTTCTTTTTCAGCTTTATTTTAACTTTTTAAGCTCATTTATAAAACTATAAGCATGAAAATCTCATCGTTTTACTTTTCCAAACACTTGAATTTTTTGTCTTTATTTTTATTTAAAACTTTTGCTTATTTAATTTTTTTGTTCTCTTTTTCTGCATTTCTACCCATTCTAGCGGTAGAAATATATTCGTTTTAATTTCTCAAGCATTTCGGTTTTTGCGTTTATTTGCAACCCTTTCGCTTGTTTTATTTTTATTTCGGCTTTTTAAGCATTTCTACCGCATTCTAGCGGTAGAAATGCAGTGATTTTAATTTTTAAGTGACTTAGTTTTTTTTTCATTTTTGTTGTGTGCGCTGATGAGTCCACATTTTACACTGATTTTTGGACTCATCTGGGCTAGTTTTATCGCCTTAGCACTACACTTGAGAGCCTTTATTGCTTATTTGTGTTTATGTACCTATTTCACGATTAAGTGCACTGTAGGCCCGCTTCTGTGTGCTTTCTGTGCTTCCATTTTGTTGTTATTCTTTAGCCCTATCTCGGGGATGTGGTGTGCACGTTCTGGTGGCCTTTCTGCCTCCTCTGCTTGTACAGTGGTCGTGTACGTGCTCTGGAACTGCTCGGGAGACTCCGACGATACAGGAATACTGCGCACGACCACTGGACTTACTGCGCACGACCACTAGTCGTGCGCCACTGTTCGTGCGCATTACACACCCTTTTTCATAACCCTGTCTCGGTAATCGCACGAGCCCTGGCCATAGTGCGCACAACCACTGGTCGTGCGCCACTGATCGTGCGCTTATATGCTGATGCTTCTTGTCCAGGTTGCAGGTTTATTTGGAAAAGTCGCACGATCATCGACCTACAGTGCGCACGACCACTGGTCGTGCGACACTGATCGTGTGCACTGCTTCTGCTGCCTTCGTATATAAGGCCCTGATCCGCGTTTTAGGTCAACGCCTGTCATTTGCTGCAATCAGAGAGTGCGCGGGAATCTCCTTTTCACTTCTCCAGCTGCTCCATCACTTCCACCTTCGTCGGGAAGCCATTTCCAACTACTCCGAAGCTTTTCAACACTCCGGCGAAGCCCTCGGCCATTGATGACTTCAACTCCAAGATTTCCTGCAGAGTTGGTGAAGTAGATAACCTAGAGAATGGACTTAAAGGCCTTCGAGGTGACAGATCGTTGGTACCGGAAGCCTCCTTGGACTGAGCCCAGAAGCGGATTGACAACTCGCTACTCCGGCCACGACCCGCGGTGGATCTTCATTCTCTTTTGGTTTACTCCTCTTCCCCTTCCTCTGTATTATGAATGTTTTGAGCAGTGTAACGAACATTTCCATCCCTGAACATCAAGTTTACTTTCTAGTTAATGGAATGTTAGTTTCTTCTTATGCTTGTGAGTTCTCTCTGTGAATGTGCCTCGCTCACCCCACATCCACTTCATTCCTGTGCCTTGTCCGATTGCAATACACACAAGAACGTTGCAATACATTAGCTTCCCTTCCACTCGCCCAACTAAAGTTCGGCATAGCAGCCGACAAACCCACTTCACCTTGCGAAGCGGTGCCGTCGACCCGCATAGCTTTTACTAGTTTAGTAGATCAAACATCCACAATCTCCCTAGTCCGCTATTTCCTTTTTGTTCTATTTTTAACTCTCATAATGATATTCTCGGTACTGTTGCCGTTCTATGCTAATTGCATTCCTCAAGAGACCGACACTTGGGGATTTATTCCCAAAAACTTTATTACTTGTGCGACCGGTGCGCTTGGCGAATTACACGCATCAAGTTTTTGGCGCCGTTGCCGGGGAATGCAACTGTAGAGCGACTTCGGATGACCTCCAATATTGTTATAAGAGTTAGTATTGTTTTGTTTTGACTGCTGTTTCTTCTATTGTGTAGTGTTTGCCACAGTGAATGCAAGGCTGAGCTACAAGAGATTTTGTCACCTACGACCCAGAGATCGAATGTACTCTCTTAGCACGAAGACGCGCCGCAGCCATCATTTTTGCCCCAATGGGAGACTAGCTGAATATTGACGCTCAGTTCTCCGGAATGGCCACTGAAGACGCCCATCTTCACCTTACAGAATTCTCCGAAATCTGCGCCACGTTCCGCTACGCTGGAATCCCAGATGAAACAGTCAAGCTCCGCCTCTTCCCTTTTTCATTAAGGGACAAAGCCAAGACATGGCTTCACTCTCTTCCACCTGGAACAGCCCCCACCTGGGAGGTTTTGACTACAAAATTTCTAGCTAAGTTCCATCCGGTGGATCGGATCGTGAGCATGAGGCGCGCAATAGCCAACTTCCGGCAAGCCGATCAAGAAAGTTTAGCCGAAGTTTGGGAGCATTTTAATGAGCTGCTGAGGAAGTGCCCTAATCATGGATTCCAAACGTGGAATCTCGTCGAAAGTTTCTACTTTGCTATTGATCCCCACCACCGAGCCATGATCGATGCTGCCTCCGGAGGAACCATCATGAATCTTGCTCCAGATGATGCTCTGAAAGTCTTACAAGACACCGCAACCCACAATGCATACTGGACTGCTGGCAGAAACATCCCACGAAGCACCAGTGGAGTGTTTGCCTTGGATATCCCCAAGCCTGCTCCTGCCGCCCCAGTGATGGAAATCTCATGTCAAGGGTGCGGAAGCACTGATCATCACAGCTTCGAATACTCAGGAGTTGAGGTACAAGACGAATCTTTGTTTTTGAATGAATCCGTTAATTTTGTTGCTAATCAAAACAGGGGAGTGCCTTACGGGAATACTTACAACCCGGGGGTGAGATATCACCCCAACGTTTCTTGGAATCCTAACACATCTGGCCAAAGATGGCAACCGGGGCAGCATCAAAACGATGTGTATGCTTCCGATAGCCAACCGCGGCCACCTCAACCGAATTATTCCCAAGGGCCCCCCATCGTTAAGAAAAATTCTTTGGGAGAGATGTTCGAGAAGTTTGTTGAGATTTCCCAGACCAACATGACAAATCAGGCCGCCTCGATGCGCAAACTGGAGGCACAATTGGGCCAATTGGCTCAAGTGGTTTCCGAGCGCACCCAAGGCACCTTACCGAGCAACACTGAAAAGAACCCCCATGAACAGGGAAAGCGCCTTGGGGAGGACACTTCGGGAAACCGCAACGAACTTGTCATTAATTGTAAAATCAATAACATCGACACCCCAGCATTATGCGATTCCGGGGTGTCCAGCAACATACTCACTTTGCAAGATGCTGCAAAGATGCAGTTACAAGTTGACATTGAAAATCAGAAATCGCTTATCTTAGCTAATGGCAATGTGGATGACACGGAGGGCGGTGTGCGGGACGTTGAAATCGAGGTTAACAGCACCAGTATCACCACTGACTTTCAGGTTTTGGGACCACAGGACAATAACTCCATTCCTATATTAGGAGTCCCATTCCTAACAGCCAGTGGCGCATCCCTCGACTTTTCCAAAGGTCGTGTCACTTGGCCAAACGAAGAGTCCACCCTCGATAAAACATCCATACATTTTTCTTCCATCCCAAATAACATTTCTCTGAGTGTCACAGATGTCAAGCTGGATTCAGGTCTCCCCTCATTGGAAGCACATCTGGAGGAGACGCCAAAGAACGGACTTCCTCCGGAAGTCGATGAGAAGCAGGAGCTACTGGTCCATGAAGGGATCAATTGCACCAAAGCCACGACTGCCTTTCTACTGCCAGCCAACTTTGTTGTTGAGCATGGCGAACTAAGTTTTATTCGGGAGAAATCCCTGGACAATAATTTGTATAATTCTGTTAAACGATCTGTAACTTGGGCAGATCCGGTTGCCGT
Organism: Platanthera guangdongensis; assembly: GCA_039583875.1. NCBI lineage: Eukaryota > Viridiplantae > Streptophyta > Magnoliopsida > Asparagales > Orchidaceae > Platanthera > Platanthera guangdongensis. The sequence goes on from CM077152.1 coordinate 154,774,423, forward strand.
CACGGTGCCGGATAGGCCGCCGCCAACCACGACACAAGGAAACCCCACAGCCTACCTTCATTGGAAGTCTCCCACGGTGGAGAAACTGAAAGAGGCCAAGCGTTTACGCGAAGAGCGCTACACTGCCTTCCGGCGCGCGAAAGAGTGCACTCGCAGAAATAGGACAATGCCTACCCCGAATGCAAAAAGACACTCTGCTGTTCTCTCGCATCCCACCGGAGAGACTTACCATAAATCTGCGTATAGCTGATTGTGCCATGCTCTTTCTTGCTACTTGTTGAATGCTGGTTGCTCTATTTTTAATTTTGTTTCCTTTTGCTACTGCCAAGAACTCTCTATTTGAACTGCTAATACAGGTATTTGGTCCACCTTAAGGACGGTAAACAAAAGGGCTTTCGGGAGACAACCCAAGTTGGACCGTTCGGTCCTATGCTGTGTTTTGAGTTCGGTTTATTTCTTCATATATATATATGTGTCCAGCTTTTGTTTGGCTTGCATCCTTTAATCGCAGGTGTAGGAATATTTGAGGCGCGGAAACTTTGCCGCACTTGGACATCTCATTGCCCGACTGGTACGCTCAGATTTGAGCATAGGTACTTCCTACCCTAGCTATTTCTCCTATTTGGAATGCTTATTTTTACTCGTTGTCAACTTTAAGTCTGGGGGGGGGAGTCTGCCTGTGGTCACTACACCGCACTTTCTGTTGCATTCCAGTTTCTTATTTACTTATTTCTTGTTTTTTTTGTTGCATACACTGAATCACCCACACGAGTGCGCTCTTACCCACGCGCACAATCCGAGTTAAATTTATTGCTTTTGTGTAAACTTTAAAATAGTGGTACTGGCTTAGGATTTCAGGATTGAGTCGTTCAAAACTCATGCAGTGCTCCTAATCGAATACTCATGGTTTGTGTAGAGTTAGGATAGAACTAATTTTTCTTTATGCTCGTAGATTTATTCTTTTCTTCACAAGTAAATATTGTTTGTACTGCTCAAAATCTGAATCTGGGTTAATCAAATGATAGTGTAGGAATGTGTGTAGCCGCCACTAGACTCGTATTACTCGAGTCGGGGGGAAGGATCATCTTTCTCGGTGGCTAAGAACTTGCCCTAAGCTACTCTCGAAGCATTGGTGCACGGTTAGTTAAGCGTGAGCATGACGTAGGCCTTCTTTTTGGATAGTTTGAGCCTTGTTTAGCCATTCCTACCTGTTAACCATTGCATGCCAAATTTGTGCCTACCCTTCCTTTGATCCAGCTCCACTCCCTTTCACCAAGGCCTGAAGCTAAACCCACCTTCGCAATCAAATGCTTGAGCTGATTTGTATTTTCTGTTTTGCCGAGGTTGTGATTAGTGGACATTGTTTTTGGGGGTGCTGATTTTATTCCCGTTTTGATTGCTTCGTTTGGGGATTGCTAGCGCAGAAAAGAAAACAACAGTTTACGAAAATAAAAAGTTGATTCGCGCAATAGAAAAACAAATATATATATGAAAGAATTGCTTTGAGATCTCGATCCCCATCCTCTTTATTGAATTTGGTCGGGTTCAGCCGTGTTCACACCCGGATTTCAAGCTAAGTCTGGGGGCGTGTGCCCCATTCTTTTCTAAGTGGCTGTTTTGGTTTGGGTTGTTTTCGCTCGCTTTGGTTGCATAGAGTCTTCATGTTTATCTTTGACCACCAAGCCGTCGCCTAAGCCCCATTTCCTCCTACAAGTCCTACTGATTCACGCTTGAGTCTAACCCGCGCCGTGGAGAGAGTATTAACGTGCAAGCGTATGGTCCCCGACATTGGTGGATTCCTTTGGAGGTGATCCTGAGTCCCGAACTTTGGCAATGCTCACCTTAGTGGCCTGCCTACTTTCTTCCTGCACATGATCGCACGATTCTCCAGAATTCTAATTTTGAGCAATTACAATATTTATTTACGTCTGTCGAATAGTTTAAACTACGTTGTATAATTAAAAATTTTTTCTATTATATCTTCTATACTCATGATATATTTGATTTCTCGTCTTACTTCTTTTTGAAATTTCTGAGCCAGTTAGCTATCTTCGAGTCCATGGAGTGATAATTTGCTCGGGACGTGCAAAGGGTTAAGTCTGGGGGTGTGATGAGTCCACATTTTACACTGATTTTTGGACTCATCTGGGCTAGTTTTATCGCCTTAGCACTACACTTGAGAGCCTTTATTGCTTATTTGTGTTTATGTACCTATTTCACGATTAAGTGCACTGTAGGCCCGCTTCTGTGTGCTTTCCGTGTTTCCATTTTGTTGTTATTCTTTAGCCCTATCTCGGGGATGTGGTGTGCACGTTCTGGTGGCCTTTCTGCCCCTTCTGCTGGAACAGTGGTCGTGTGCGTGCTTCGGAACTGCTCGGGAGACTCCGACGATACAGGAATACTGCTCACGACTACTGGACTTACTGCGCACGACCACTGGTCGTGCGCCACTGTGCGTGCGCCACTGTTTGTGCGCATTACACCGCCTTTTTCATAACCCTGTCTCGGTAATCGCACGAGCACTGGCCATAGTGCGCACGACCACTGGTCGTGCGCCACTGCTCGTGCGCTTATATGCTGATGCTTCTTGTCCAGGTTGCAGGTTTATTTGGAAAAGCCGCACAATCATCGACCTACAGTGCGCCCGACCACTGGTCGTGCGCCACTGATCGTGCGCACTGCTTCTGCTGCCTCCGTATATAAGGCCCTGCTCCACGTTTTAGGTCAACGCCTGTCATTTGTTGAGATCGGAGAGTGCACGGTAATCGCCTTTTCACTTCTCCAGCTGCTCCATCACTTCCACCTTCGTCGGGAATCCATTTCCAACTACTCCGAAGCTTTTCAACACTCCGGCAAAGCCCTCGGCCATTGATGACATCAACTCCAAGCTTTCCTGCAGAGTTGGTGAAGTAGATAACCTAGAGAACAGACTAAAAGGCCTTCGAGGTGACAGATCGTTGGTACCGGAAGCCTCCTTAGACTGAGCCCGGAAGCGGATTGACAACTCGCTACTCCGGCCACGACCCGTGGTGGATCTTCATTCTCTTTTGGTTTACTCCTCTTCCCCTTCCTCTGTGTTATGAATGTTTTGAGCAGTGTAACAAACATTTCCATCCCTGAACATCAAGTTTACTTTCTAGTTAATGGAATGTTAGTTTCTTCTTATGCTTGTGAGTTCTGTCTGTGAATGCGCCTCGCTCACCCCACATCCACTTCATTCCTGTGCCTTGTCCGATTGCAATCCACACAAGAACGCTGCAATCCATTAGCTTCCCTTCCACTCGCCCAACTGAAGTTCGGCATAGCGGCCGACAAACCCACTTCACCTTGCGAAGCAGTGCCGTCGACCCGCATAGCTTTTACTAGTTCAGTAGATCAAACATCCACAATCTCCCTAGTCCGCTATTTCCTTTTTGTTCTATTTTTAACTCTCATAACGATATTCTCGTTACTGTTGCCGTTCTACGCTAATTGCATTCCTCAAGAGACCGACACTTGGGGATTTATTCCCAAAAACTTTATTACTTGTGCGACCGGTGCGCTTGCCGAATTACACGTATCATGCGCATTTATTTCGGCCTACTCGTTAAGAATTAAATGGCGCCTTGCTTTACTTTCAATTCACTAGAGTGTGTGGAGTGTGTTTTCAATTTTGTCGTGTGCGTGTGTTTTACTTTATGTCGAGAGTGTGTGTGTGTGAGTATGCATTTATTTTGTCCTACTCATTTGAGTAGGACCCGCTCTATTTTCCCGTCTACTCATTTGAGTAGTACTTGCAATTTCCCGCCCACTCGTTTGAGTGAGACTTGTCGTTTTATTGCTTTCTTTCTCCTGCCCAAGCACTTGGGTCGGGACTCGCAATTTACAGCTTTCTTCAGTCCTACTCGTTTGAGTAGGACTTATAATTTTCTGCTTTCCTTTACTGCTTTATTTTACTGCTTTCATTTTCACCTTTCTTTTCTGCTTTCCTCGCAAGCCGTCCCGATTCTGATGAGTGGCTAACCGTTCTTAGTCCTTGGTATCGAAGAGCATTGGGATAGATAAAATAGCTTAAAATAACTAAAGGTCGTAATTTTCTTATTAATTAATAGTACTTAAGGTTTGCCCGGGGTTAACGACGCGTAGGACCACATAATCGATGTGTGGGCTCTATTTCCGTTTTCCATACGCCAGCCGAGAGGCCGTGCGTATGGACAGATCGCCCCTTGGTAAATGGAGTTCTGCACTAACCCTCGAGAGAGGAGGCGCGCCAACTCTACCGGATTGGGTTCCCCGCCCAATAGCGGGGTTCTTATCGTAATGCGGGCATTAAGAGGAATCATTCGTCGGACTAACGTTCGGTCGAATAGTCTTAGCGTTCAGGTGAGCGATAGCCCTATATCTAGGTGAGCTCATTCTAGTGGAACCTCCACGGTCAAGTCTCTGCCTTAATTAATTAGAAATTTATGAGCTCTTTTTATTAAAAGTTTATTTTGGTTCAATTATTTTTCGGTGCCATCGAGCTAAGCTCTTCATCGGCACCACCTTTAAGCTTTCTTTTTCTCGCTTTCTTTTTGTGCTTTTTTTTATGTTTTCTGTCATTTTTGTTATATATATAAAAATATATCCCGACAAGATAATTATCGGCAAAATAATAGTCCCCTCCAGGGAAGAGTAGAAATAATCGAACCGACTCCGAGAACAATACGACCTCGATATTCCACCTGGAATATCGTGTACTACTCAAGATAGGTGCACTTGCCTCTTTTCGTTAAAACTCGATCTCACCTCTTTATATCCAAAATAAATAAATTCCGCGCGCCCCGTTTTCTTAATAAAATCACATCCGCTTTTCTACTTTAATAAAACCGCCCGGGGCGCCGCGCTTCATAATAATTTTTACAGTTTAACTCATCAAGTTTTGGCGCCATTGTCAGGGACTTGAAAGTATCAATCAAGTTTTTAACGCCGTTGCCGGGGAACTTTCGTATCGTTATTTTGAACTCTACAGTTCTGTTAAATTTACCTATATATATATATATATATATATATATATATATATATATATATATATATATATATATATATATATATAATATGGTTAACCAACAAAAAAAACCCAAAATTTTTTTTACTAATAATAATAATAATAAAAAAATTGTACAAAAAAAACTTACAAAATTATAAAACAAACAAAAAATTAAAAAACTAATAAAACAAAAAATTGAAAAACCTATAAAAACAAAAATATAAAAAAATGAAAAAACTTTTAAAAAGAAAATTTCATTATTTTTATGAAAAAACTAAAACACTAAAAAAAACCTAAAAATCAAAAACTTAAAAATCTAAAAACTTCAAAACAAAAAAAAATGAAAAACAAAACATAAAAAAATCTATAAACAAAAAAACAAAAAAAAATTAAAACTTAAAAAAAAACTTCAAAACTAAAAAAACTTCAAAACCAAAAAAAAACTTAAAAACCTACCTAAAAAACAACTTAAAAATAAAAAACAAACCTACTTCAAAATAATAATAATAATAATAATAATACTTTGATTTTTAAAAAAATGTATATATTTTGCTTATTTTATTTTAACTTGTTTTCCTTCGGCGCTTTTCGCTCTTGTGCGCGCTAGGGTAGCGTATTTCTGTACACGGTCAAAAGCTAATACGTTAGCTTCGAGTCACACGCACTTGCCACCCCCTATCGCCCATAACCCCTTTTTAGCCGAGTGTATCTTTTTCGTTTTATTTTTCTGTTATTTTTGCTTCTTCTTCTTCTAACAATAATGCAGGGTTTCAACCCGGGCCTCCCGGACTCGTCTTAAGGGAAGCTTCTACCCTCACTTTTCCATTTTTGTCAATATTATGATCTGTATATTATCGTTCCGCATATTTATATTACAATATTGGGGAGAATGTTGGGTTTAAGTATGGGGGTATTTTCCTATTATGCATTTTTTTTATTCCGTACTCATCAAAAATACACAAAAAATTACAAAACTTAAAACATAAATAAAAAAATTTCCTTTTTTTTTATATAATCAAAAAACTCAAAAAAATCATAAAACACAAAAAAATCACAAAAAATAACTTATAAAACATAGAAAAATTAAAAAAAAAAAAATTTCCTTTGTAAATAGTTTTTGTAAAAAAAAGTCTCTCTTCCCCCCTCTTCTCTTCTTATTTGTTAAAACTCGCTTCGTGGCATACCCGCGACATTCGAATCATCGAACCAACCATTAAAATAAGAGTCTGTTCGCGGGCCGCCATCGAGTTTTTACCTTGTACATTATTTAAAAACAAATCAAAAAAAACTTTCTCTTTCCCCTTATCTTTTTTGTAAATAGCACTTCTTTCTTTCCTCTTTTTGTAAATAATCAATCAAAATACACTACAAAATAAAAAAAATTAGAAAAACCAACAAAACCAAAAAAAAGAAAATAACTCTAAAACTTCAAAAAAAGATAATAATTAAAACACAAAAAAATGATAAAAACTTTAAAAAATAATAAAAAAAATGTTTTGTTTAATTATGTAACAAAATAAAATCGAATATACCATTTCTTAACCATTTTTGCTTTCCAAAAATCTTGTTTTGAGTGAATTTATAAGCGAATTCTTTTTATTCTTTATTTACTATTCGTTTATTAATTAAAGTTTGATAGATTTAAGTGTTTGAGGTTAAGATTTAAAAAAAAATTATGTCTTTTCCTTATAATAGGGAACCTGTTTTTCACCGCCACTTCTAATTTATAAATAGAATCTCGTTTTTATGTTAGAAAATAACATCCACGAATTTCAATAATTTTTATATTTTGCTTTTAGAAACATCGAAATGTTCATTTTAAAAAGATTGCTCTTAAAACGTTTTTATTAAAATCCTAGTTTTCTTTTTGAAAAAAAAATAAACTCACCTCCACTTTTTTCATGTCTTACTTGACATGCTTACCCATATTTTATCCCATAAAAAGATCTTATGTCAATGGGAATAAGATTTCATTCCGTAAACATAGACACCCAATAATTTAAAAAGATTATATGTTATGAAGTAAGAGGATAAAATTCAATACTCCTACACATATACATTGGGTTATTTATTTATTATGAAGAAAGAAAATTATCATCATGTGTTAGGAAAATAAGATTTCATTTTCCTAATAATCCAAAATGAAAAAAAAATTGGAGGTTCGAAAAAAAATTGCCTCGCCTCTTATTTCAAACCTTCTAAATAAACCACCAAACCACTTATCTTATTTCAATGATTCTAGAATTAATTTAAATTTTTTCGAGAGCATTATTTTTAAATTGAATTATTTCCTTTATCTTCTTTTAAGCAAAAGTTTTTTCTATAATTCCAATCCATCTTTGTTAAACTAACCAAATAAATTTTTGCTTTTTATTTTATTTTATTTAGAAGTCTTTTTGAAACTGTTCCTCTATTTATAACATTTTCATAATTGATGATTTAACTCTAATACCCCAGATATTTATTTTGAACTTTCTTTCAATTAAGTCAAGCAGGAGTTAAACTTAGAATTTCTTTTATTCCTTATAAGTTCATCTCAAACTTTTGCTCTGAAATAGCAAAAGCTTAAGTATGGGGGTATTTGATGAATTGTAAATATACCTATTTTTTGTATATTAATTTAGTTGTTTTCATTTATTTTTGTCATTTTTATTTGTTTTATTCAATAAATTACAACTTTTATTGTAAATATTATACTAACTTATCCTATTTTATTTTTAAGAAAAAAAATAAAAATCTGCCAAAATTGGGCAGTACACGCCCGTGACCGGGGCGTGACAGCTCAAAAACCGTGAAATCAGCGATTTTGCCGCTCGACGATTTTTTTCGCTCGACGATTTTTCCACTCGACGATCGTCGATCTCCTCTTCCCGCTCGACGATTTCCCCGCTCGATGATCGTCGATCTCCTTTTCCCGCTCGACGATCTTCCGGCTCGACGATCTTGACGTTCGACGTTTTCCGCTCAACGATCTTCCTGCTAAACGATCTTCCCGCATGACGATCGTCGAACTCCTCGACACTCGCGCTCGACGATCTTCCAACTTGACAAGACCCACGCTGTGACAGCTCAAAGACCCGCGCCCAGATCTACCTCCCCGACACGCCCGTGACCTGAGGCGTGACCAACGCGAGAACGACACGTGTCCATCCAGAAGTCAAATTTGATGTCAAATCGCTAGCCGCCATATGTACAGTTCTGACACGCCCCCTGACACGCCCGTGTTAGAGGGCGTGTTCCTTGAAATTTTCTGTATATAAATAAGCAGCTGTTGTTTGTAATCTTGTTCCACTTTTTGGACCCATTTTGCTAAGGTGTTATGCTGTTTAGATGATTCCAAGGGTTATGTAAGATATTTTCTCTCCTCTCCTTAGTTTTTATTTTTATCTTTCCATGTAACCTTCTTTTTTTAGTTAATAAAATGTGTTGTCTTCTCCCTTTATATGGTTTTGGATTTCATCTAAACACTACCCTTATGCAATCTTATCTTTTTTTTGTCTTCTCCCTTTATGCAATCTTATCTTATCTTTTTTTTTCATCTAAACACTACCCTTATGCAATCTTATCTTTTTTTAAGTATAGTTTTTTTATTAATTTTTATTTCATTTTTAAAAAATTATAAAGTTAACTTAAAAAGTGGTTTTGATTATTCTGTAACTTAGTTTTTTTAGGTTGTAAAACTCATTTTTTGTTCTTTTTCAGCTTTATTTTCACTTTTTAAGCTCCTTTATAAAACTATAATAATGAAAATCTCATCGTTTTACTTTTCCAAACACTTGAATTTTTTTCTTAATTTTTATTTAAAACTTTTGCTTATTTAATTTTTTCGTTCTCTTTTTATGCATTTCTACCGCATTCTAGCGGTTGAAATGTATTCGTTTTAATTTTTTGAGCATTTCCGTTTTTGCGTTTATTTGCAACCCTTTTGCTCGTTTTATTTTTATTTCAACTTTTTACGCATTTCTACCGCATTCTAGCGGTAGAAATGCTGTCGTTTTAATTTTTAAGTGACTTAGTTTTTTTTTCATTTTGTTGTGTGCGCATTTATTTATGCCTACTCGTTAAGAGTTAAATGACGCTTTGCTTTACTTTCAATTCTATAGAGTGTGTGGAGTGTGTTTTCAATTCTGTCATGTGTGTGTGTTTTACTTTATGTCGAGAGTGTGTGTGTGCGTGAGAATGCATTTATTTTGCCCGACTCGTTTGAGTAGGACCCGCTTTATTTTCCCGCCTACTCATTTGAGTAGGACTTGCAATTCTCCGAAAGTGGGACTTGTCATTTTATCGCTTTCTTTCTCCCGCCCACGCACTTGCGCCGGGACTCGCAATTTACAGCTTTCTTCAGTCCTACTCGTTTGAGTAGGACTTGCAATTTTCTGCTTTCCTTTACTGCTTTATTTTACTTCTTTCATTTTCAGCTTTCTTTACTGCTTTCTTTTCTACTTTCCTCACACGTCGTCCCCATTCTGATGAGTGGCTAACCGTTCTAAGCCCTCGGTATCGAAGAGCATTGGGACAGATAAAATAGCTTAAAATAACTAAAGGTCGTAATTTTCTTATTAATTAATAGTACTTAAGGTTTGCCCAGGGTTAACGACGCGTAGGACCACATAATTGATGTATGAGCTCTATTTCCTTTTTCCATACGTCAGCCGAGAGGCCGTGCGTATGGACAGATCGCCCCTTGGTAAATGGAGTTCCTCACTAACCCTCGAGAGAGGAGGTGCGCCAACTCTACCAGATTGGGTTCCCCACCCAATAGCGAGGTTCTTAGAGTAATGCGGGCGTTAAGAGGAATCCTTCGTCGGACTAAAGTTCGGTCGAATAGTCTTAGCGTTACGGTGAGCGATAGCCCTATAGCTAGGTGTGCTCATTCTAGTGGAACCTTCACGGCCAAGTCTCCGCCTTAATTTATTAGAAATTTAGGAGCTCTTTTTATTAAAAGTTTATTTTGGTTCAATTGTTTTTTCGGTGCCATCGAGCTAAGCTCTTCATCGGCACCACCTTCAAGCTTTCTTTTTCTCGCTTTCTTTTTATTCTTTCTTTTTATGTTTTCTGTCATTTTTGTTTTATATATAAAAATATATCCCGACAAGATAATTATCGGTAAAATAATAGTCCCCTCCAGGGAAGAGTAGAAATAATTGAACCGACCCCGAGAATAATACGAGCTCGATATTCCACCCGGAATATCGTGTACTATTCACAATAGGTGCACTTGCCTCCTTTCGTTAAAACTCGATCTCACCTTTTTATATCCAAAATAAATAAAATCCGCGCGCCCCATTTTCGTAATAAAATCACATCCGCTTTTCTACTTTAATAAAACCGCCCGGGGCGCCGCGCTTCATAATAATTTTTGGAGTTTTAACCCATCAGAGACAGTCGTGTGCAAGGCCATGTTCGGCCCAGGTTTGAGGATTTTTGGGCAGATCTGAGCCGTACATTTTATTTAATTAAGATCTGACGGCCTAGACGTGTTCCTGCTCTGTTAAGGCCGGGAATGGAGGTTTAACTCCTCATTTTTCTCTTAAGCCTTCTCTTTCCAAGGAGTTATAGCAAGGAGGAAGAAAGAGGAGGATTCCGGCAGCCGACGGAGCATCGGAGCACCATTTTGAGAACCGAGAGCGGATCCGTGGAGGAAATTCCGTTGCGAAGACTTCTATCTGGATAGTTTTCCATGGCGCTAAAGCGTACTACAAGGGTAACGATTCTCTACTTGAGTATGTGAAGCTCTCTTCCTTTTTGCATAGAGAAACCCGCTCCGGCGAGTGTGCGGTGAGTGTGCGGTGTTCCTTGGGGTAGACGTGAATAGTCCCCCTTATTTTGCATATAGTGTCCGGAATTGGAGTACGAACATTGACATTGTGTGTGAAGCCTACCCGGACATGTTGGTCTGGATCGGTGATGTTGCATTTTGAATGGTTTGCCGGAGAAGACTCCGTGCTTTTGGTTTTCGGGTTTCTAAATGGTAGATTGCAGCAGGGATCCTTGGGGATTAACTCCAAGGCACACCTGGAAAACTGAGCGGAATCGTTGTTCCGCTAACTTGGCGGTCAGGGAACTGGCCTTTAACATAACTGGGTTATGTGATGTTTGGAAATGGTTGGATCCGAGAGAAGCTTGGCCCGCACGTATGTCTTAAAGTGACTAGGCAGTGTGAGCAACGGCCAAGTCGAATTGGACCTAGGCTATGTGGTTCGGTGCGAGAGACCCATAGAGGGGACTGGCCGTTGATATAGTCGGGAGCCTTACACATTGGTCAGAAAGGCTAAAATGCTGATGATGTTGCCATCCCGGGGATGGTGGTGAAGCCACTGAATTGACTGGATTCACCGATAATGTGCCCTAAGTGCACGGGGTGTTTGGCCGTACGTGCCTACACCTGTGGCGAAGTATGTTTATACTTAATTATTTAGTTGGACTAATGAAATGCAGGGAAGGAGCACCGCCGTCCCGAGAAAGGGGCAGGGTCGTTATAATTTGGTCGGCTTTTGCTGACCGTTGCTTTGTTTACCACCGTGCGGTGGAATGCTACTTGCAGGTGCTGCAGAGCCGAGTGCTAAATAGCTGGCTGGAGCCCATGTTGCTAAGCTGGACCTCGAAGGCCAAAGCGAATAGTTGTACTTTATTTTGGCATGTGTGGCTGGCATGCGAGCCGATGTATGGAAAACATTATTTTGTTAAGTGAACTCTTGCAAGGCCATAAGGCCAAGTACCTTTCAGTGTATTTGTATTTCATTCTTGTTGTAGTGGTTGTGGACATTCATGATTGTTAGATTTCAGTTATGGGTTCTTTCAACTATTTAAAAGCATCCGCTAGAATGTTCTGTGATAGGACGAGTAGTCTTAATTGGATAGTTTGGTTATTCATACGTAACCCTTCCGGCTGTCCGTGGTATATGGCATCGGGTTCCAGCTGGACCTTCTGTTATATTCCATACGACGGATGGGGGTGTTATAATTTGGCATCAGACTTCTGGTTTCGGTCAGGCTTAAATGAATTCGTGGGCGAATTCTTTTTAAGGGATGGTGAGCACATGTGTGCGTCATCGTTATAACATCAAAAAGAACCCATGAATATCCACTTAGGAATGAAAAATACACATGTTTTGAGGAACCTGAGTGTTCCAATGATTGCTTTTAGCAATCTGTTTGTCGTCTAATCTGGGGTCTTTGCTATTATAGGCATCTAGGAGCAGTGCTGGTCAATCAGAATGTCCGCAATCGGCAAAAAGTAGTGTACCGAGGGACGTGCCTACAACACCTCCTTCAGCGGAAACCATCAGGTTGGTGGCTAAAGCAGTCTTTGTGATGATAAATGCCCATCCTGCAGGGCAAATGCACCACGCACCTCCTGTTAATGAGCAAGAACTAGTTAGGGCGGCAGAGCCGAGAGCGGTAGAGCGCGCGGCAGTTGATCTTGTAGAGCCGAGGAGAGCTACGAGAGACAGCTCAAGCATGTAATGGGCTTTAATCCTCCGGTGTTCGACGGGACTGGAACGCCAACTCAAGTTGAGGATTGTCTCTCTACGATAAAGAGAGTCTTGACGGCCACATTAACTGAGGAGTGGCAGAAGACCACCAGAGTGACCTTCCTATTGGCTGGTGAGGCGAGGGCTGTGGTGGGATGTGTTGGAGGGTCATCTCTTAGTGGGAAGGCAACTTGCTGATGTGCTGATGGAGGAATTCTCAAGGTTGTTCTTGGCCAGATATCTACCCTCTGCTCAGAAGCTTGATATGGAGAATCAGTACCTTGGTTTGACTCAGGGAGCCAGAAGCGAGGATGAGTATCTCCACGAGTTTACACTGTTGGGTCGTTATGCTGGTGCTATGTTTACTGAAGAGGAGAGGAAGACCAACCGATTCTATGAGGGTCTACGTGGCGACCTACAGCTACTCCTTGCTGGGCCTAACGCGCGGGACTTGCTAGCCTTGGTCAATTCAGCCCGGTCATTGGAAAAGGTCGTGAAGAAAGTGCAAGAGAAGAAGGACCCAGGGAAAAAGAAGTCAGAGTTCAAAGTGCCTAATGCAAAGTCGGGTTTCCGTAGATGGAACAAGAAACAGAGAACTTCGAACTCAGCCCCTTCGTATGGTGCGTCGGGGGCACCCATAAGTCGAGTCCCAGGAGCTTGCAACAACTATGGAAAGACGGGTCATTTTGCTCGTGAATGTTGGAGCTGACGTGTAAAGTCCGAGAGGAAGCCTGGAGCAACTTATGAGGAGAAAGGGAAGGCGGTAGAGTCAACCGCATCCCACCATGCTCCAGCCCAGCCTAGAGTATATAATCTTGGTCTACAAGAGGCCATAAAACAAGCTGACGTGGTGACAGGTATGAGTTAAATTATAGTAGTTTAACTTTATGTAGTTGTTACCTCTTTTTATATGTTAGCTTATAATTATTGGTGCTAGGCTTTGTGTTGATTTTCGATTGTCCGGCGAGAGCCCTGTTTGATTCGGGAGCTTCGTATTCCTTCTTGTTCGAAAGATTTGTATCGCGCATCGGGGTCCCTTCCTCGATGGAAAAAGACAAGTTGGATGTGTTGTTGCCCAATGGGTGCTCAATGCGCGCGCATAGGTCCTGTGTGGTAAAGTTACGGATTGGGGACCGTGAGTTTTATCTGCGAGCATAGGTGCTGCCGTTAGTAGAGTTCGACGTAATCATTGGTATGCACTGGCTCTCGGAGTAGTGAGCTTGCATTGATTGCAACCGAAAGGAGGTTAAGTTGGGACTGAATACTGGTTGGGAGACTACATTTGCGGGCATGAAGGGATCGGCTAAGGTTTTGATGTCGGCCCTTCAGGTGATCAAGGTAGTTCGGTCTTGAGCAGAGTTGTTTGTCACATTAGTGCAGGCTCAACGCCTAAGCCATGTCTGGATAGTATTCCAGTTGTGTCTGAGTACCCCGATGTGTTCCCAAATTATCTCCCAGGAGCCCCTCCTCAGCGGGAGATTGATTTTACTATTGAGCTGGTGCCGGTTGCCAAACCGTTGTCACGATCTCCGTATCGGATAGCGCCAAGAGAAATGGCGGAGTTAATGGTGCAACTACAAGAGTTATTGGAGCAAGGGTATGTGCGTCCAAGTTCATTGCCTTGGAGCACACTGGTCCTTTTCGTTAAGAAGAAAGATGGGAGCTTGCGACACTGTATTGACTATCTGGAGTTGAACAAGCTTACGGAAAAGAATAAGTATCTGATCCTAAGGATTGACGATCTATTTGATCAGTTGGTTGGGTCAACAGTATATTCAAAGTTAGATCTGAAATCTGCCTACTACCAATTGAGGATAAGGGAAAGCGATATCCCAAAGACAGCGTTCATCATGCGGTTTGGGCATTACGAGTTCACAATCATGCCGTTTGGGTTGACTAATGCGCCATCTGTGTTTATGGATCTGATGAACAGGACGTTCAGAGAGTACCTGGATCATTTCGTGATAGTATTTATCGACGATATCTTGGTATACTCGCAGTGTGAGGAGGACCATTACAAGCATCTACACATGGTGTTGGAGACGTTGAGGAAGAATCAGTTGTATGCTAAGTTCTCCAAGTGTGAGTTCTGGTTATCCTCGGTAGCGTTCCTTGGTGAAAGTGAGGGTTAGGTCTACAATACTCTAGAGGGGGGGGGGTGAATAAAGTATATTTAAAAATTTATTAGGTCCCTAGTAATGCTATTACACATTTTGCTGTAAGCAAAGAAGTGTAGTAATTAAGAGAGCTAGCAAACATAAAACCTAATCACAGCCACACAGCAAGAACAAAAAGAAAAGATAGGCAACCAGATGACACAAGAAATTTATAGTGGTTCCCCAAATCTGGGTAGTCCACTCTTCTACCACCCTGGTAGGAATCCACTCAGGTTTTTGATCAGGTGTCCCTGCCACCAATGAGCTTTTGATCAAGTGCTCAAAAACCAACCCAAGTGTTTTGATCAGGAGACTTGCAACCAAGAATCACTTTTGAAGGGAGATGACAACTCCTTTATACAGCAGGGGGTGAGAGAGTGATTTTGTTTTCTCTTTCTCAATAAACTGAGAAGACTTAAGTGGATTGATGTTTAGCAACAGCTCCCCCTGAGATATTGATTGGATTCAGGAAGATTTGGAAGCTTTACTGTAGGGTTATAGGTCTTCAATCAGAGTTCTTGACTGGCAGTGATGCAGGAGCTTCTTGACTGATTTGATATTTTGTTGTCCTTGGAAGTCCTGGAGGTATATGTGGAAGAAGAAGACTCTTGATATTTTATGATTGTTCTTCTTCTTCTTGATGAAGATCACTGCCTGTCACTGTATGCTTCAGTATGCTTCTATAGTTTCTTGTCTCTGTGAAGCTTTTCTGCTTGCTGTATTTTCTTTTTGTCTGTATGTCTGACTAAATCAATGAATGACTGACGATCTGCTATTCTTCTCTGTCTATTCAAAAATAAGAATCATCTGTCATTAATGCTGACGCCTTGAGAATAATCGGCATTGAATCATTTCCTCAACTGTCCCATGGAAAATCGACAAGTAATATTCCTGAAGAAGACCGTAATCAATGCTCCTTCTAACGGATACATTCAGAGAATGTAGAGCATTAATTACTCAGAAATTTCCGCATTAGAATGGGGACAGAAGGCCGGAAATGGCTAAGTCTGGAATCGTCGAACGAATAACAGAATTCGTCGAACGAAATAGCAGTATTCGTCGAGCTGAGTTACCAGTTCGTCGAGCTGAAGATAATCGTATTCGTCGACCAAATGGCTTCTGTTCGTCGAGCTGAGTTTCAAGAATCGTCGAGCTGGAAACTTAACTGTCTTCTTTTTCCAATTCTCTGTCTGGAGTTCGTCGAGCTGACAACTGCGTTCGTCGACTGGAGTTCAGCAATCATTCTGGACCTAGTCAAATATTGTGTTGACTGATATCCTGTGTGTCGACATAGATTTTTTGGTGTCGACAAAGGTGGTGTCGACAGATTGTTCTTGGTGTCGACACAAGTCTTCTGGTGTCGACATTGTTGGTGTCGACAGATGTTCTGGGTGTCGACACAAGTCTTCTGGTGTCGACATAGGTGGTGTCGACATATGCCCTAAGTGTCGACACAAATCTTCTGGTTCCAGAATTCGTCGAGTAGAGAACATAGTTCGTCGACCTGAGAAGTTCACTTCGTCGACTGGAGTTGATTCTGGACTTAGAATAATTCTGAATAAATATAGTTCAGAATTCGTCGAAACTGAGAACTTGGTTTGTTGACCTGAGATATTCTAACTGAAAGTTGTGAAGTTGAGGTCGAAGTTCATCGAGCTCAGAATCTAGTTCGTCGACCAAAGTATGAAGTTGGACTTAGAATAATTCTGGAGTTATCCTGAACTTTAGTTTGTTGAAGTATCCGAATTTTCGTCGAACAGAGAATGAAGATTGTCGAGCTCAGCTCAGAGAAATTTCTTAAGATCGTCGAGCTGAGAACGCCTTTCGTCGACCTGAGTTCGACGAACGTCGAACTCATTTTACTTGGTCTTGAAATCTTCTAAGTCTTGAGTCTCTGATGGTCTTGTTGATAGCTGTTCAATCTGATGTTGTCTCTAAGGACTTGGCCTAGACTCTAGGACACAACTTTGACCCTAGTTATACATGTTGGGTCACATCATCCTAAGTTAGTGAACCTAGCCCAAATCAACTAGGGATCCAACAATCTCCCCCTATTTGGGTGAGGTCACTAATAGACTCAAAACAAAAACATAAGAATAAATAAAGCAAGAAAAAGGTATATCTGGTAGAGAATTACTAACGTATGCAGCAGATATATATGTACATAAGCTTTGTTTAAACAGATAACATAGTTTGAAAGCAAATGCAGAAAAATTAAAACAATGTAAGGATTACTTCTTCTGCTTCTTGTCTATGGACTTGTCTTCTTTAATCTTTTCTGCTGGCTTAGTAAATATGATCTCTCTATTTGGATCCAAAGCCTGTGCCTGTGTCATTGTCATATTAGCTGCCCCAATAATCTTCAGAGAGGTGGTTCTGGGGACAACTACTTCAGGATACAACTTCATGTAATCATCAACATTGAAGAATTTATTTGCTTTATCAAACCTCTTAAGTTCTTCTTTCCTGTATTTTGACATAGTTGAGTATACTGATGTGTCCTTTCCTTCAGCTTTTGCTTTATTAATCAAAGAGAGGCCAATAAGATCCTGGAATCTGGCCATTCTAGCAGTGTTAGCTGTTTCAGGATCCTCAAAAGGAACAGGAGGTGAATATGGTCTTTCAGGACTATTTGCCTTCTATTCTTCAGAGATATTTTGTTGTTGCTGATGATGTTGCTGCTGTTGATGTTGTTTATGTTGTTGTTGAGGATGCCATCATCTTTCTGAAGAGTGGTGTCTTTGCTGACTGCTTGCAGAAGGTCTCCCTTGATGTCTCTGATAGGTTTGAATAGGGGCAGTCCTTTGAGAGCTAGAGCCAGTGGCACCAGCTACTGGAGGAGGTGGAGGAGGTGGATCTCTTCTATATTTATGAACTGGTGGTGGGGAATATTTCCTGCTTCTCTTCTTCTCCTTTTGCTTATTCTTAGACATCCACATCCATACTGGCATTCCTTTGTAAGGAGTGATATTTTGAAGGATATAATATGGAGTGTCATTCTTGGAGTTTGGCTTTGCAGCAGGAGGAGGAGGGGATTTACTTTTCTTTGACAGAAGTTTCTTCTTTTTCTTTTCAGCTTCTTCATAATGATTCCTCTTCATCCTCATCATCATCATCATCAGAGCCCTGAGGGTTATCATACAAGGCATCTATTTGTCTTAAGATGTCCTTCAGATATAACTGGTTTCTCTGTTTGGACCTGAATTGAGCTTTCAGTTGCTTTTGTTTCTTCTGCAATGTTGGCCAAGATCAATTCATCTAGATCTGGTATAGGGGAATCATCCATTACAAATGTTGGTGCAGAAATAACTACTGGAGGTGATGAAATGACTGCCAAGGTTGGTGCAGATTCTGGAATTACAAAGCTGTCACAGAGTTGCTTAGCAACTGCTGGACTGATAGGAGAGGTATAGGGAATAATAGCCAAATGTGGCTTAGTAAATTCAGCTGGAGGAAAATTCATATGTACAGTATCAAATATTTTCAACAAATCTTCTAAGCTAACTGTGGGATTAAGAATAAAATCACCAGCAGTTTTGAGTCCTTCAGAATCTGACTCATCAAAATCCATGTCAGTATCAATGAAATCAATTAAATCTATTAACACTTTATCTATACATTCTATATAGTCTGCTGTGGAGACTGGAGCATCTGCTGGTGCTGGAGCTGAAGAGTCTGAAGCTGTAGCTGCTGCTTCATCATCAAGCATCTCCCCCTGCCTGGTTTCAGTGGGGACTAAGGCCAGGCCCCTGACTGAGGAGGGGGCAGCAGTGAGAGCAGATATTTGATTAGATAAAGATGATATGGTGGTAGCAAGAGGTGTAATGGCCTCTGCTATAATGGATTTGAGGAGGGGGTGATGATGGAAATGATGGAGGATATGGTAGATTGGTCCAAGGAAGCTGTGGTAGATGGAGGTGCAGATGTGGTAGAAGGGGCAACCATTGGTGGGATAGAGGGTGGAACATCAGGTATGTGAATGTGAGATGTTGATGGGGATGGAAGGGTGGCATCTTGCATGAGGGTATCTGATGGTAGAGTGTAAGATGGTATGGAAGAGAGATGTGGGGGAAGTGGAGACTGTGGTGGTGTAGGAAGGTATGTGTCATGAGGGGATTCAGGAGGTGTTGGTGGTTGATTTTCCTGAAGGGGGGAAGATGTAATGTTAATAATATGAGCTGGTAAAGATGGAGTGACTGGGGATTTTGTTGTTGGAGGTAAAGCTGGAAAAGATGATGTGGAAGGGATGTTCTCTTCAGCAGGGTGGGGAGTGGCTTTGACAGCCCTTGTACCTTCAGAAGCCTTGGTGGAAGAGGTGGTATCCTTAAATGGCTTAGTGATGGTCATTTCCCACCTGCCAAATAAGGTACATGTTAGCCTTTTACTGGCATTTATGAATATGGTCTGGGAGACCAGGGATTCAACAGCCTTCTCCTGTAGGAAGATTCCCAGTATTCTTCCAAAACAAACTTCCTTCTTTGTGTTCTTCTTCTTTATCAACTCAAACAGAAGTTGTGCCAAGTTGATTGGCTTCTTGTTGATGATTGCACACATAACCAAAAATTGTTGTCTGGTGATATAGTCGTGTGCAGTGTGTTTTCCCAGTAACACTTTGCCAACTAAGTCTGCTAAGAATTTATAGGGGGCAGACAAGTGTTTCTTCAAGAGCTTGTTGGGATTATCTCCAGCATAATCCATGAGGCTCAACATCTGATCTGATTCCTCTGTTTCCATTTCTAGTTCTTCTTCCCCATTTTCAATCCAAAAATCTCAGTTAATATTTCAGGGGTTAAAGAGATGGAGTTACCCGCGATAGTCCCTGTCATGGTGTTCTCTTCTGTTGACGACAATGTGTATACCCATTCCCTTATTTCCATGCTGTGCAGTTTGATCCTTCTTGTCATCAGGTTTTTGAGTTCCTGTTCTTCAAGAAGTTCCAGTATATACAGAAAGATAGGATCTGAATGTTGGAACGAATCGAAGTCCACGTCAAATCCAGTGTCGAATTTCATGCCTGCGAGATTGCTTGCCAGAGTCGCCATGGAATCACCTGCAAGAAAGACATGAAAACGGCGATCAAGTGCAAGGGAACATAAAGCGCGGGATGGAGGTCGAAGAAAACCTAGATATAAGGTTTTCAAGAATGTGAATCGACAAACCCCGTTCCACGAAAATAAAATAATTCTTCGAACTGAGGTCGACGAAATAGTTTTGAATGAAATAATTCGTCGATCTCATAAAAAGAATTTAAGACGGTTCGTCGATCTTAGGTCGACGAAAATCTTCTGAAGCAAAGTTCGTCGATCGCTGGTCGACGAAAATTATTTCACACACAGAGAGTTCGTCGATCTCCAGTCGACGAATATCTCTCAAACTTTCCCTAGTTCGTCGAACTCCGCTCCACGAACTCTGGAAAATTCGTCGATCGTAGATAGAAGTTTAATTAAGGCTTCTCCATTGATCATTCCCAGCTGATTTAGAAAGAAGACATGATTTTTCTCATCCAGTGGTTTGGTGAATATATCAGCTCTTTGTAAATCAATGTAGATATAGACAAGCTTAATTTTATTTTTGTCCACACACTCCCTAATGAAATGATGTCTTATGTCAATATGTTTTGTCCTACTATGGTGAACTGGATTTTGGGCTATTTCTATAGCACATGTATTATCACAGAGGGTTGAATTATTTAAGTTGTAGCCATAATCTAGAAGTTGATTTTGTATCCAAAGCATCTGTGAACAACAGCTTTCTGCTGTAATATATTCTGCTTCAGCAGTTGTTGTTGACATTGATGCTTGCTTTTTACAAAACCATGATACTAATCTCATACCAAGGAACCGACAAGTTCCTGAAGTACTTTTTCTATCTACCATGCATCCAGCAAAATCAGCATCAGAGTATCCAGTTAACTCAAATTCTTATTCAGCAGGATACCATAGGCCTAGATTAGGACAACTTTTCATATACCTTAAAATCCTTTTTAATAAAATTTGATGGAATTCTTTAGGGTTCACTTGGAACCTAGCACATAAACATGTAGCAAACATTATGTCTGGCCTACTAGCTATGAGGTATAATAGGAACCCAATAATGCCCCTATAAAGTTTCTGATCTACAGGTTTTCCTGGTATATCAGAGTCCACAACAACATTGGAAGCCATGGGAGTTTTCTTTGCTGAGGCATCAGCCATCCCAAACTTCTTTAGAAGTTCTTTAGCATATTTTGCTTGGGAGATGAAGATGTCATCAGGGAGCTGTTTCACTTGGAGACCAAGGAAATAGGAAAGCTCTCCCATGCTACTCATTTCAAATTTTGAATGCATGAGGTCAGAAAATCTCTTGCATAATTTTGAACCTTTAGAACCAAATATAATATCATCTACATATATTTGTACTAATAAAATTTGGTCCTTATGATGTCTAGTGAAAAGTGTTTTATCTACTATTCCTCTTGTAAATTTATGCTCTAATAAAAAACTTGCTAAGGTCTCATACCAAGCTCTTGGAGCTTGCTTTAGACCATAGAGGGCCTTATGTAATTTAAAAATATAAGAGGGATAAGTTGGAGAAACAAAACCTGAAGGTTGTTATACATAAACCTCTTCTTGTAATACTTCATTTAGGAAAGAACTCTTCACATCGATTTGAAATACTTTGAACCTTTTGTATGCTGCATAGGCAAGGAAGATCCTTATAGCCTCCAACCTTGCAACAGGTGCAAAGGTTTGATCATATTCAATTCCTTCCTCTTGTCTATATCCTTGAGCAACAAGCCCAGCCTTATTCCTCACAATGATTCCTTGGGCATCAAGCTTATTCCTGAAAACCCATTTGGTTCCAATAACTGGGTAGATTTGGGGTATTGGAACAAAATCCCAAACTCTACATCTCTTAAATTGGTTTAGTTCCTCATGCATTGCAAGGATCCAATGGGGATCTTGCTCAGCTTCATGAATGGATAGAGGTTCAACCTGAGAGAGAAAACAGGCATGCATCAAGTCTTGGTTGAGTTGATGCCTTGTCTGTACACCTGCTGATATGTCACCAATTACTTGAGATCTGGGGTGATCTCTAAGTGTGACTAGATCAGTGGGTGGAGTTGGTTGTGCAACAGTATTTTGAATTAATTCCTCCTGTGGAATTGCATTTGCTGTTGGTAGAGGTTCAGTTTCTTCAGCTTCATCTTCTTCACTATCTTCAATGACTTGTGGAGAGGGATGAGTTGGAACCTCTTGGGTGAGGTTTAGTCCATCCAATGTCTCACACAAGTGGGGTACCTGCAAGTTGATACTGGTAGAAACTTCTTTCTCCTTGCAATACATGATAGCCTCATCAAAAGAAATATGAATAGACTATTCTACTTTCAAGGTTGTTTTATTAAATACCCTATAGGCATTGCTTACTTGCGAGTATCCTAGAAAAACTCCCACTTCAGCCTTAGCCTCAAATTTTCTAATATATTTCTTGTTATTGTTGTGTATATAGCATGTACAACCAAAAACTTTAAAATAGTTAATTTTAGGTTTCTTCCCTTTGAACTGTTCATAGGGAGTCTTGTTCTTCAGTTTGTGAATTAAACTCCTATTCAGGAAATAATTTGCAGTGCTTGCAGCCTCTGCCCAAAAGGTTAGTGGCATGTATGCATCAGCAAACAATGTACCTGCAGCTTCAATGAGTGTCCTATTTTTCCTTTCAGCTACCCCATTTTGTTGGGGAGTTCTAGGAGCTGAGAAGCAATGCCTGATACCTTCCTTCTCACAGAACTCATGCATAAGAAGAGACTCAAACTCTTTGACATGATCACTTCTGATCAATGCAACATGAGTAGAAAACTCAATCTATATGGTCTTGAGAAAATCTGTAAGAACCTTGAATGTATCTAACTTTGTTCTCAGAAAAAAATACCCAACTGAACCTGGAGAAGTCATCCACTATAACTAAAGTGTAAGATTTCCCTCCTAGGCTTTGTACAACAATGGGTCCAAAAAGATCCAAGTGTAGCAGGTACAAAATCCTAGGTGAATCACTCTTATTAATTGATTTGAAACTAGTTTTAGTTTGCTTACCTAATTGACAAGCCCTGCAGAGACCTTCCTTCTTGTAGGGAGCAGAAGGTAGACCTCTAACAAGGTTGTGCTTAGATAACCTAGCAATATTTTTCAGGTTTACATGTCCTACTCTTTTGTGACATAAGTCATTCTGATTACTAGTTAAGTTCAGTAAACAGATATCAGTTTTGGCAGAAAGAAGGTTTACTAAATAAATGTTGCCTTGTCAACTTCCAGTTAAAACAGTTTGATTATTTTTGTCAATAATAGAGCAAGAGGATGGGTTGAAGTTTATCTGATAACCATCATCACATAATTGACTTATGGAGATGAGTTTATGCTTGAGTCTACTAACATATGTCACCTTTCTAAATGTGACAGCTCCTATTCTCACTTCTCCAATTCCTTCTGACTGACCACATTTTAAGTCACCAAAGATAACCTTTGGCCCTAGCTTGGACTTATAGTTGATTAAGATGTCCTTGCTGCCAGTCATGTGTTAGGAGCAGCCACTGTCCAGGTACCAAGTCTGATTTTACCCTGGACAGTCTTTCACCTGTAATATAAACTGTTAATTGTTTTTGACCCAGGTTACCTTGGGCCCTTTGTTTGGCTGATAAGAAAAGCTAGAGATAACAGAAAATTCTGGCTAAGATTTATATCCTAGGGGGTGATATCTCCATGGTGGTATTATCCAGTCAGCTAGGGGATTAAATGGCTTCCTAGAAGTATTTAAGTTTCTATTGGAATTACAGTTTTGATTAAGTATTCCTGGGTTCGACGAATATATGTAAGTTCGTCGACCAGAGTTCGATGAATTGGGTTGAGATCGTCGATCTCTGCCCAGAGAATGAACATGTTCATTTTCTGTGCCCCATGTTCGCCGACCTCTGCTCGACAAACCATACACAGTTCGTCGATCGTAGTTAGACAAATAATTATAACTATAGTTGGCATTCAGAGTTCGTCGATCTGGGTTCGACGAACTGGCCCCTTTTCGTCGATCTGAGTTCGACGAAAATTTTTGAACTTTGTTTTTATTTGGTGTTTTCTGTTTTTCGATTTTGTCCATAGCTTCAATTTGTTTAAGGATTTTATTAACCTTACTAACCTGTTCAGTGTTTTTCTTTTCTTTCTCAAAAATAAGATTTATGGGTTGTGATAGGTGGTTTTTCTGAAAAATAGGTGGTTCACTAGATGATGCACCTAATCCTAACTTACTTCCATTAAACCTAGCGTTAGATGTGTTGGTGATTTCTGCTAGTTGTTTGCTTCTTCTATTTATTGATTCTTGTAGCTGTTTTGCTTTATTTAATTCATCTTTCAGATAGGTGATTTGTTCATTAAATATATCTATTTCATTTTTCAATTTTGTGTTTTATGAAACTAAGCTATCATAATTAACTTGTTTATCTCTGAGAAATTTGATTTCCTTCTCAGAGTTGATTAGGTCTAAGCACATGATTTTAAAATTTGATTTAAAGGATTCAGAATTGTAATCAAAACATGATAATACCTGATCAGCTTCTGATTCAGAAGCTTCCTCATTTTCTGAATCTTCTCCTTCTGAGTTGCTTCTTGAGGCATCAATTGCCATGAGGCAAACCTCCTTTGCTCTTTCTTCTTCATCATCTTCACTGTTGGAACCCCAGTTAGGATTGGGGTAAGGAAAACTATTAGGAATACTAGATTGACCCACCATGTGTAGTCATGGGTCATAGGATTAGTTCCAGGACAGGTCATTCAGAAGGACTCTCCAGCATTGCAGAAAAGAAGTCCAAGAAATGCAGTTAAGACAAAGTCAGAAAATCAGATCGACGATCGTCGAACGCAGTTCGACGAACGACAATCTCCGGTCGACGAATGCAGGCAAGATATTCAGCTCGACGAACACAGAAACTGAGCTCGACGAACTGCAAGCTCCGGTCGACGAACGCAGGCAAGATATTCAGCTCGACGAATCCAGCTGAGTTCGACGAACGTCGAACTCAGGTCGACGATCGATGAACTCGACGAAAGTTTAGGTCGATGATTTCTGTGGAATCAGTAACAGTTGGCAGAATTTATTGAGGATTAATTACAGTCAATATTCTCAGTGAAAATAGCCGTTCAAACGGACAGTTACAGAGGAATTAAGTGAAGATCAATTTCCAAAGCATCTTCACTCTCGGGAATGTTTCTTCCGCCATCAAGGTTAAGGATTTCAAATATAGAAGAAGGATATAGAACAATACAGAAGAAGAGAATAGAAGAGAACAGAAACACAAGATACAGAGAAAGTGAAGAACACACAAAAGGGCAATATCTCTACAGTAATTAGTAGTCCTAGACCAGAGGAGACTGCAATAACAAGAAGAAGAAGAACATACATTCATATCTAGTTTCTTCTTCTTCATTATCACTGCAGGACAACTTCAAGGACAATAAATCTCTATCTGTCAGAAGTTCCTGAAAACTACTCTGGTCCAGGCCTGAAGATTGAAGGCCTATCACCCTAAAGCAGTGCTCCAGCATTCTTCCTGATTCATTCTACATCTCAGGGGGAGCAAAAGCTGCTAAACAACAATCCACAAGTCTTCTCATTTGACTTGAGAAAGAGAAGACTTCCATCTCTCTTCTCCACCTCTATACAGGGTTTTAATTCCCTTCAAAATTATTCTGGTTGCAAGTCTCCCTCCAAAAGACTTGAGGGTTTGGTTTTTGGGAACCTGATCAAAACCCCATTGGTGTCAGGACACCTGATCAACCCCTTCCTGCAGTGGATTCCTACCAGGATGGTAGAAGAGTGGAGTACCCAGATTTGGGGAACCACTATAAATTTCCTTGTGTCTTCTGTGTTGCTTGATCTGCCTCTTTGTTTATTTTGTTTGTTATTTTGTGCTGTGACTCAACTCTAGTATTTTGTTAAGATCTATCATCTTTCAATTGGTATCAAAGCGAGGTTGGTTAAAATATCATACCTTAGTTGGTTGTATTGGTTGTACAGGCTAACACCTGAACCAAAAGAACCTTTGATAGATCTTAAATATCTTTAGTTTTATCATGACACAAATTGCAGATTTTTCAAGCACCAGACTGCCCATGTGCAATCTATATATGCTTGCACTATGGAAGACAAGGATTAGATTTTATATGGACTCCTTTGATGAAAACCTCTTTCAATCTATTTTGTTAGGACCCATTTCACTACTTGCAGCCTCAGATGCCCAAAAAAAAAGATGAAGATTGCTGATGCACAAGCAATGAACATTCTGGCCCAATCAATGTCTGATGACATTTTTGAAGAACTTGCTGAATGTTCTTCTGCAAAAGAGATATGGGACTCCCTCACAGCTTTGGCTGATGGATCATCAAAAGAAAGAATAATTGAAGCTGAATCCTGGAGTGATGAAGATGAAGCAAGAGCAAGAGAATTTTGCCTAATGGCAATAGATGCTTCTTGCAGCAGCTATGCTGAAGAATCTAGAGAACCAGAATGTGAATCAAAAGAAGAAGATCAGGTAATCTCTACCCTTGATCTTTCATCAGGTATAAATCTTCAAAAAATCTTAGTTCAAAATAATTCGTCGAACGGAGATCGACGAAATCAATCCTATTCGTCAAACTCAGATCGACGATCTCTGAACAAAGATTTTGTTTTGAACTATTCAGGAATCTGTACTCGACAAAATAAATATCATTCGTCGAACAGAGATCGATGAAAATGGATCACAAAAAACAATTATTATCATTCTGTGAATTGAGATCGACGATCTCAATATCACTCGTCGAACTCAGCTCGACGAAAGTACTCTTATTCGTCGAACTCGGAATTTCAAAAAAGCGATTTTTATTCTTTTATTTCTGATTATTTTAAAAGAGAACCAGGACCCAAGTTTATCTGGGTCCAGAACTCCTAACATCTCCTTGTAGGAAAAGAATTTAGTCCAGCAAATCTACAGGTTATCAGTGGCTGTTGGATTGGGGCAAGGAAATGTAAATAGGGGGAGTTTGTTTAACCACAGAGGAATAAAGGCTATGCAAATAGGGGGAGATGCCTATAAATGAAGCTGCAGAAATTCTAGCAGCAGCAACAACAATAGATTATAATGCTGCAGATTTGGGCAGGGATCAACAACATCAACAGCAGATTTTCTTGATGCAGATTTAGGGGAAGATTGTATTTAATTGCCTTGTATTTTACTTATATTTATGTAAATAGTGTCCTTACCCAAATAAGGGGAGATTGTTGGAACTTCAGTTAGGATTTGGGTAAGGAACGCTATTAGGAATATTAGATTGACCCACCATGTATAGTCATGGGTCATAGGATTAGTTCCAGGACAGGTCATTGAGAAGGACTCTCCAGCATTGCAGAAAAGAAGTCCAAGAAATGCAGTTAAGACAAAGTCAGAAAATCAGATAGACGATCGTCGAACGCAGTTCGACGAACGGCGATCTCCGGTCGACGAATGCAGGCAAGATATTCAGCTCGACGAACACAGAAACTGAGCTCGACGAACTACAAGCTTCGGTCGACGAACGCAGGCAAGATATTCAGCTCGACGAATCCAGCTGAGTTCGACGAACGTCGAACTCAGGTCGACGATCGATGAACTTGACGAAAGTTCAGGTCGATGATTTCTATGGAATCAGTAACAGTTGGCATAATTTATTAAGGATTAATTACAGTCAATATTCTCAGTGAAAAAAGCCGTTCAAACGGACAGTTACAGAGGAATTAAGTGAAGATCAATTTCCAAAGCATCTTCACTCTCAGGAATGTTTCTTCCGCCATCAAGGTTAAGGATTTCAAATATAGAAGAAGGATACAGAACAATACAGAAGAAGAGAATACAAGAGAATAGAAACACAAGATACAGAGAAAGTGAAGAACACACAAA
The DNA here is from genome assembly GCA_039583875.1 of Platanthera guangdongensis. Taxonomy (NCBI): domain Eukaryota; kingdom Viridiplantae; phylum Streptophyta; class Magnoliopsida; order Asparagales; family Orchidaceae; genus Platanthera; species Platanthera guangdongensis. The sequence continues at coordinate 154,801,996 of CM077152.1, forward strand.
AGGGCAATATCTCTACAGTAATTAGCAGCCCTAGACCAGAGGAGACTGCAATAACAAGAAGAAGAACATCCATTCATATCTAGAGTCTTCTTCTTCATCATCACTGCAGGACAACTTCAAGGACAACAAACCTCTATCTGTCAGAAGTTCCTGAAAAGTACTCTGGTCCAGGCCTGAAGATTGAAGGCCTATCACCCTGAAGTAGTGCTCCAACATTCTTCCTGATTCATTCTACATCTCAGGGGGAGCAAAAGCTGCTAAACAACAATCCACAAGTCTTCTCATTTGACTTGAGAAAGAGAAGACTTCCATCTCTCTTCTCCACCTCTGTACAGGGTTTTAATTCCCTTCAAAATTATTCTGGTTGCAAGTCTCCCTCCAAAAGACTTGAGGGTTTGGTTTTTGGGAACCTGATCAAAACCCCATTGGTGCCAGGACACCTGATCAACCCCTTCCTGCAGTAGATTCCTACCATGGTGGTAGAAGAGTGGACTACCCAGATTTGGGGAACCACTATAAATTTCCTTGTGTCTTCTGTGTTGCTTGATCTGCCTCTTTGTTTATTTTGTTTGTTATTTTGTGCTGTGACTCAACTCTAGTATTTTGTTAAGATCTATCCTCTTTCATTCTTAGGAGCTTGAAGATGTTGACTCCTCTTCAGTCTCACTCCAGGTCTGAGCCACAAACCCCTTTTCCTTCCTCTTGTGTTTGCTGGAAGAGGGTTTGCTGGTGTACTGTCTCCGGGAATCCTTTTCCTTTTCTCTTCTCTTCTCTTTATTCTGGCTCTCGGAACACTCAGAGAGGAAGTGCCCAGGCTTCCTGCATCCATAGCACACCACTTCCTTTGTTGGTGTCTTATCATACTTTGGCCTTTCATCCTTTCTTGCTGACTTCCTCCTAAAGTCCTTTCTGGCCATCTTGAAAAATCTCTTAGCCAAGAGACTTATAAGTTCTTCATTTGATGTTGAATATTATGATTATTCAGAGGCTTTGAAGGTTATGCTTTGTTCTCTTCTAGCTGCTGGAGGTGTTCTTTGTTCAGCAGCCTCCCTTGTCTTTATTAACTGCTCATAAGATTTTAGTTTGCCTAATAGAGATTCAGTTGACATCTCATTCAAGCATTTGGCCTCCTTGATGGGCCAGATTCTTGTGCCCCATTAGCTTGGGAATCACATCAGAATTTTGTCATTCACTTCAGTGAGAGTGATGACCTTGTCCAGAGTTTTTGAGCTTATTAATAATTGAGCTCAATCTGTTGTACATCTCTAAAACAGTCTCAACTTCCTGCTTCTTGAAGTTCTCATATTGGGATATGAGATTTGATCTCCTATCCTTCCTTTCATCAGCTGATCCATCAACCATTTGGTTTAGGGAATCCCAAATGGCCTTTGCTGAGGTGCATTCAGCAACTTTCTGGAATATTTCATCAGACATAGTTTGAGCCAGTATATTGATGGCCTTAGCATCAGCCATCTTGGCTTTCCTGTATGGTTTATTGTAGTATGGAGGAGGTACTGCAGTCATGTTTGTAGAGGTACTTGGAGCAGCAGGTGGTGGAGGTACTCCTGTGAAGATAGAGGCAAAGATATCTTCATCAATAGAGTTCATATATAATCTAATTCTTGCTTTCCAGATTCCAAACTTTTGCAAGTTGCAAACTGCAGGTCTGGTGCTTACATAATCTTTATTTTGTGCTATGGCTGTGTTTCTAAATTAAATGTAAATAAAGTGAAGTGAAGATCTACCAAAGGATCTTTTGGTTCAAGATTTAACTTGTAAAACTAAAGGAACCTGCTCTGATACCAATTGAAAGTGAGGGTTAGGTCTACAATACTCTAGAGGGGGGGGGGTGAATAGAGTATATTTAAAAATTTATTAGGTCACTAGTAATGCTGTTACAGCTTTTGTTGTAAGCTAAGAAGTGCAGTAATTAAGAGAGCTAGCAAACAGAAAACCTAATCACAGCCACACAGCAAGACAAAAGGAAAAGATAGGCAACCAGACGACACAAGAAATTTATAGTGGTTCCCCAAATTTGGGTAGTCCACTCTTCTACCACCCTGGTAGGAATCCACTCAGGTTTTTGATCAGGTGCCCTGCCACCAATGAGCTTTTGATCTGGTTCTCAAAAACCAACCCAAGTGTTTTGATCAGGAGACTTGCAACCAAGAATCACTTTTGAAGGGAGATGACAACCCTTTATACAGGAGGGGCTGAGAGAGTGATTTTGTCTTCTCTTTCTAAATAAACTGAGAAGACTTAAGTGGATTGATGTTTAGCAACAGCTCCCCCTGAGATATTGATTGGTTCAGGAAGATTTGGAAGCTTTGCTATAGGGTGATAGGTCTTCAATCAGAGTTCTTGACTGGCAGTGATGCAGGAGCTCCTTGACTTATTTGATATTTTGTTGTCCTTAGAAGTCCTGGAGGTATATGTGGAAGAAGAAGACTCTTGATATTTTATGATTGTTCTTCTTCTTCTTGATGAAGATCACAGTCTGTCACCGTATACTTCAGTATGCTTCTGTAGTTTCTTGCCTCTGTGAAGCTTTTCTGCTTGCTGTATTTTCTTTCTGTCTGTATGTCTGACTAAATCAAAGAATGACTGACGATCTGCTATTCTTCTCTGTCTATTCAAAAATTTGAATCATCTGTCATTAATGCCGACGCCTTGAGAATAATCGTCATTGAATCATTTCCTCAACTGTCCCGTGGAAAATCGGCAAGTATATTCCAGAAGAAGACCGTAATCAATGCTCCTTCTAACGGATACATTCTGAGAGTGTAGAGCATTAATTACTCAGGAATTTCCGCATTAGAATGGGGACAAAAGGCCGAAAATGGCTAAGTCTGGAATCGTTGAACAAATAACAGAATTGGTCGAACGAATAGTAGAATTCGTCGAGCTGAGTTACCAGTTCGTCGAGCTGAGATATCGTATTCATCGACCAGACGGCTTCTGTTCGTCGAGCTGAGTTTCAAGATCGTCGAGATGGAAACTTAACTGCCTTCTTTTGTCAATTCTCTGTCTGGAATTCGTCGAGCTGACAACTGCGTTCGTCAACTGGAGTTCAGCAATCATTCTGGACTTAGTCAAATATTGTGTTGAATGATATCCTGTGTGTCGACATAGATTTTTGGGTGTCGACACAGGTGTTGTCGACAGATTGTTCTTGGTGTCGACACAAGTCTTATGGTGTCGACATAGTTGGTGTTGACAGATGTTCTGGGTATCGACACAAGTCTTCTGGTGTCGACACAGGTGGTGTCGACATATGCCCTAAGTGTCGACACAAATCTTCTGGTTCCAGAATTCATCGAGTAGAGAACATAGTTCGTCGACCTGAGAAGTTGACTTCGTCGACTGGAGTTGATTCTGGACTTAGAATAATTCTGAATAAAGATAGTCTAGAATTCGTCGAACTGAGAACTTGGTTCGTCGACCTGAGATCTTCTAATTGAAAGCTGTGAAGTTGAGGTCCAAGTTCGTCGAGCTCAGAATCTAGTTCGTCGACCAAAGTCTGAAGTTAGACTTAGAATAATTCTGGAGTTAGCCTGACTTTAGTTTGTTGAAGTATCCGAATTTTTGTCGAACAGAGAATGAAGATCGTCGAGCTCAGCTCAGAGAAATTTCTTAAGATCGTCGAGCTGAGAACGCCTTTCGTCGACCTGAGTTCGACGAACGTCGAACTCATTTTACTTGGTCTTGAAGTCTTCTAAGTCTTGAGTCTTTAATGGTCTTGATGATAGCTGGTCCATCTGATGTTGTCTCTAAGTACTGGGCCTAGACTCAATGACACAACTTCGACCCTGGCTATACATGTTGGGTCACATCATCCTAAGTTAGTGAACCTAGCCCAAATCAACTAGGGATCCAACACTTGGTCATGTTGTTAGTGGAGAAGGGATAGCGGTGGATCTGGCAAAGATAGTGGCGATATGAGAGTGGCCTATTTTGACTACAGTGGCGGAAGTCCGGAGCTCTCTGGGGCTTGCCGGCTTCTATAGGTGCTTCAAAGAGAACTTCTCGCAGATAGTGCTACCATCACAATGTTGACAAGTAAGGATCAAAAGTTTGTGTGGTCGCTGGAGTGTGAACAGGCTTTTGAAGAATTGAAGAGGCGGTTGACCACAACGCCTATTTTATGTTCGCCAAGTGGGACCGAAGGGTTTGAAATATATAGTGATGCTTCGGGCAGTGGTTTGTGCTGTGTTCTACTACAACATGGGAGCGTGATAGCCTACGGTTCATGATTGTTGAAGGTTCATGAGAGGAATTATCCAGTTCACGACTTAGAGTTAGCGGCCGTGCTATTCACTCTGAAGTTGTGGAGGCACTATTTGTACAATGTTAAGGTCGATATCTACACTGAGCATAAGATCTTGAAGTACTTGTTGGATCAGAAGGATCTGAACATGAGGCAGCGGAGGTGGATGGAGTTTTGGGGAGACTACACCTTCAAGATACACTATGTGGCTGGTAAAGGAAATGCAGTGGCGGATGCGTTGAGTCGCAGGGCTCCTGTGCAGGCCAACTGGTGGTTGGTACATGATGAGAGTTTAGTCCGTAATTTGGAGGCATTAGAGATCTCCTGCGTCGATAAGAAGTCTAGTGCCGAGGTGATATTGTATTGGACAGAGGTGCAGTATGACCTAGCTGATAGAGTTTGGCGAGCTCTGGTTCAGGATAGCAGCATGAAGTAGATTTTAGATGAAGCTTTGGATGGGTCAAATTCCCAGTTTGCGGTTGAGGATGGACTGCTAAGGAGGGATGGTCGCCTATGCGTCCCTAGTGCGGATAATCTTTGGGAGGAGTTGATGTACGAGGCTCATCATACCAAGTACTCAACCACCCAGGAAGCACGAAGATGTATAGAGACATGAAGAAATTATTCTGGTGGCCAGGATTAAAGAAGGATGTAGCACTTTATGTGGCCAAGTGCCAAACTTGTGCCTTGGTGAAGGCGGGGTACTAGAAGCCCGGAGGTTTCTTGAAGTCCTTGCCTATCCCGGAATGGAAATTCGACGACATTTCTCTGGATTTTGTACATGGTTTGCCAAAGTCGCAGAGGGGAAATAAAGCCATCTGGGTGGTCGTAGATAGATTGACAAAAGTGTCGCACTTCATTCCGAACAGGAAGGAAGATCCGGTGGAAAAGTTAGGCAAACTCTATGTGGATAATATTGTACGGTTGCATGGTGTGCCACGCAGTATTGTTAGTGACCGAGATGGATGCTTCAGGTCGAAGGACTAGAGCCTGGTGGATGGTCTGTTGGGAAATAAGCTGATTTTCAGCACCGCCTTTCATCCGCAGACGGATGGTCAGACCGAGAGGGTCAACAGGATGATGGAGGACATGCTTCGCATGTGCGTCTTGGATTTCAGAAAGCATTGGGAAGATCACCTGTACATGGTGGAGTTTGCGTATAACAACAACTTTCAAGCGAGTATTGGAATGACACTTTTTGAGGCTTTGTATGGGAGGAAGTGTCTTACGCCATTGTCTTGGTTAGAGACAGGCGAGTCGAAGTTATACAAACATAAAGCGGTGGAAGATGCCACTTCAATGATACGTACAATTCATGAAAGGCTGAAGATCGCTCAGGACAGGCAGGCAAAATACTATAACTCCAAGCATAGGAATGTGTAGTTCGGTGTTGGCGACTAGGTGTATTTAAAAATCAAGCGTTCAAGGGGGTCTCGCGGGTTCGACACTTGAAGAAGCTGAGTCTGAGATACCTTGGACCATTTGAAATCCTGAAGCGTGTTGGCGAGGCAGCGTATAGATTGAAGCTGTCGGTGGAGTTGAGTGGGCTACACGATGTGTTCCACGTATCGGTGTTGCGGATGGCAGTGCAAGAGCCTTCGCAGGTAGTTGCGGTCGATCAAGTGTCGGTTGATTACGAGTCGACGACAAGGGTCAAGCCTGTACACATTGAAGACTTTGAAGTCAAACGACTCCGCAACAAGGAGATCCGAATGGTTAAAGTCCGTTGGGATAATTGCGGACGTGAGGATATTTCTTCGGAGCGAGAGCAAAGTATGTTGGGGGAATACCCCGAGATATTCCACTCAGGTAACATTTATTTTTGTGTACCTTTACTTAATTTTGGGACGAAATTCCTTAAGGGCGGAGATTTATAACGCCTCGAAAAACGTATTTGAGCTGGTCGCGTCCAAGGAAAATTTTTGTGCCTGTATAGGGGTACACGGCCTCGGACACGGGCGTGTCGTCGGACATGCGCGTGTCCAAGGCCGTGTCTTTCTCTATGTGTTGGCCGGCTGTGTCCAGAAATGAACACGGCAGGAAACACGGGTTTGCATAGTTTTGACACGGGCGTGTCAGGGGTGACACAGGCGTGTTCATACCCGTGTCCCCACTCGTGTTCACTAGGGACGTGACGGTTGGCGTGGCGGTTACCTGTGACACGCCCCCGGTCACGGGAGTGTCGAGGACCTGACACGAGCGTGTCAGGTTGAGACACGGGCGTGTCTTTGCCCGTGTGCTTTTTTGTGCTCAACGATCGTGTTTGGATCGATGCACATGGCCTGGGACACGGTCGTGTGCAAGGCCGTGTTCGACCCAGGTTTGAGGATTTTTGGGCAGATCTGAGCCGTTCGTTTTCTTTAATTAAGATCTGACTTCCCAGACATGTTCCTGCTCTGTTAAGGCCGGGAATGGATTTTTAACTCATCATTTTCTCTTAAGCCTTCTCTTTCCAAGGAGTTAGAGCAAGGAGGAAGAAAGAGGAGAATTCTGGCCGACGACGAGCATCTGAGCACCGTTTTGAGAACCGAGAGCGGATTCGTGGAGGAAATTCCGTTGCGAAGACTTCTATCCGGATAGTTTTCCATGGTGCAAAAGCGTACTACAAGGGTAACGATTCTCTACTTGAGCATGTGAAGCTCTCTTCCTTTTTGCATAGGGAAACTCGCTCCCGTGAGTGTGCAGTGTTTCTTGGGGTAGACGTGAATAATCCCCCCTTATGTTGCATATAGAGTCTGGAATCGGTGTACGGACATAAGCATTGTGTGTGAAGCCTACCCGGACATGTTGGTCTGGAACGGTGATGTTGCATTTTGTATGGTTTGCCGGAGAAGACTCCGTGCTTTGGGTTTTCGGGTTTCTACACGGTAGATTACAGCAGGGATCCTTGGTGATTAACTCCAAGGCGCACCCGAAAAACTGAGCGGAATCGTTGTTCTGTTAACTTGGCGGTCAGGGAACCAACCTTGAACATAACTTGGTTATGTGATGTTTGGAAATGTTGGGATCCGAGAGAAACTTGGCCCTCGCGTATGTATTAAAGTTACTAGGCGGTGTGAGCAATGGGCAAGTTGAATTGGACCTGGGCTATGAGGTTCGGTGTGAGAGGCCCATAGAGGGGACTGGCCATTGGCATAGTCGGGAGCCTTAGACGTTGGTCAGAAAGGCTAAAATTATCATGGTGTTGCCATCCCGGGGATGGTGGTGAAGCCACTGAATTGACAAGATTCACCGATAATGTGCCCTGAGTGCACGGGGTGTTTGGCCGTGCGAGCCTACACCTGTGGCGAAGTATGTTTATACTTAATTATTTAGCTGGACTAATGAAATGCAGGGAAGGAGCACCACCGTCCCGAGAAAGGGGTCGTTATAATTTGGTCGGCTTTGGCTGACCGTTCCTTTGTTTGCCACCTTGTGGTGGAATGTTGCTTGCAGGTGCTGCGATCCGACTGCTAAATAGCGGGCTGGAGCCCATGTTGCTGAGCTGGCCCTCGAAGGCCAAAGCGAATAGTTGTACTTTATTTTGTCATGTGTGGCCGGCCTGCGAGCCGATGTATGGAAAACATTATTTTGTTAAGTTAACTCTTCTAAGGCCATTAGGCCAAGAACCTTTTAGTGTATTTGTATTTCATTCCTATTGTAGTGGTTGTGGACATTCATGATTGTTTGATTTCAGTTATGGTTTTTTCAACTATTTAAAAGTTTTCGCTAGAATGCTCGGTGATAGGACGACTAGTCTTAATTGGATAGTTTGGTTATTCATACGTAACCCTTCCAACTGTCCATGGTATATGACGTTGGGTTCCAGTTGGACCTTCTATTATATGCCATAAGACGGATGGGGGTGTTACACCGGGTAAAGGGTAGGGTCGTTATATTTGGTCAGCTAATGCTGACCGTTGCTTTGTTTACCACTCTTGGGGTGGATGTCTATTTGCAGGTGCTGATGGGTTGAATTGAATTGAGCGGAATGAAGCCTTGCTGCTGAAGGCCCTTGAAGGCCGTGCGAAGAATGTTTGGATTTCATGTGTGGCCGGCATGCGTGCCGATGTATGAAGCTGTATATTTTAAAAGAGTAACTTGTAATGCCTTAAGGCCATGAGCGTGTGTGTGTTGTATACATTCCTGGTTATATATATAAATGTGGAGTTTATATATTTAGTGAACATTTGCTGTGATGAGTTCATACAACTGAAAATACTGCGCTAGAATGCTCTGACTTAGGATACGAGTAGAATGAGATTTTGATATCCCCACGTAATTCCGTCGTTTGTCTGTGAAATATGGCGTGGGGACCCAGCCGGACCCACCGTTATATTCGATGTGACGAATGGAGGCGTTACAAAGTGCTATCAGATGATCAGGTTTAGGTTTGGTAGGAAGAACATCATTGAACTCAGGAATGTCCACTAGGAATGTTATACATGCAGGTGAGGAGCGTCACTGTGCAGTCAATGTGTATTTGTCGTTATGAAATGGATGATTAATGGTGTTTTATACATTATTAGGTGATGAGGAGTGGTGATGGGCAGTCTGAGCCCCAGTATTCCGATGAGAGTGCGGCACCAATTGAGGCGCCTACACCTGCCTCGGCGGAGACTATACGTGTGGTGAATGAGACGGTGCTCTCAGTTTTACAGACACAGCCTACTGGGCAGGCATGGCCTGCAGGGGTGCTAGTGCGGCCTGGTGTAAGGCAAGAGCGCACTGAAGCTGTGGTGGATGAGCAAGCAACGGACAAGCAGTTGAAGAGGTTTATTTAGTTTCATCCACCTACGTTTGGCTGGACGGGTTCCCCAACAAGCATGACTGCGGAAGATTGGCTTGCTATAGCGAAGAGGATCCTGACCGCAATCATGACTGCGGAGGAGCAGAATGTGACCTTAGCCACTTTTCTGCTGGAAGGAGGCACGAGACTTTGGTGGGATGAAATGGAAGTGCACCACCTGCTAGGTCGAGGTTTAGAGGAAATCTTGATTGAAAAATTTTCACGATTATTTCTGGATAAATATTTGTCAGTGTCCCAGTGGATTGCTATGGAGAATGAGTTTTTACGTCTGGTATTGGGCGAAAGTGATATTGATATTTACCTGCATGAGTTTACTCGATTGGTGTGTTATGCGGCATCTAACTTCGCTGAGGAAACGCGAAAGGCGAATCACTTTTACAAGGGATTGTGTGATGAGTTGAGGTTAGCACTCCCGAGTTCAGTGAACCAGGACTTCCAAGCGTTGGTCGATATAGCTCGGGCGCTGGAGAAGGATTTGAAACGGGTACAAGAGAAGAAGAGCCTGGCAGTGGAGAAGCCAAAATTTGAAGTTCCACAGTCGGAATAATTAGAGTTTTGGAAACGAGATAAGAAAAGGTTCAGGCCTGCCGAACCAATTCCTTCGACTGTTTCTTTGGGAGCAACCTATGGACAAGGACGTGTGGAGACACGTACATGTTTTATATGTGGCAGGAAATGACATTTAGCCAGCAATTGTTGGAGTGACTCTCCAAGGGGTGAGAAAAGATAAGTGCGTCTTATGAAGAAAAGGGTAAAGCAGTGACCGAGTCATCTGCATCTCGGACGCAACCTCGATTGCATAATCTTGAAGTGCAAGAGCCGTAAAGCTCAATCGGTGAAGTATAGCCTCGAGTGTTTAGGTTGGAACTCCATGTTGCCATCAAACGACTGATGAAAGATGATGATGAGAGCGAAAATAAGTAAACTATGTCATATTTTGGTGTAAATATATGTTGTCTGTCATTTTGGATGATGAAATATTTCTGTACACCTTCTTTTATCCAGGTGATCTATCACGTAAGGTGTATATATATGATGTTTGGATATATAAGGGATGTACATATGGTAGAGATATGTATGTATGTATGTATGTTCTGTTTGTTATGTTTGTTTGTGCAATGTCGTGGGGCGAGACAAGCTACGACCTCTGAGCTCTAACCCCGATCATTTTGCTATTGAATAGCATGGTTATGTTGTTGGTTGTCGTTGAGCCAAATTTCGGGACGAAATTTTTTGAAGGAGGGGAGGGTTGTAACACCCCAAAGCCCAATTTGGGTTCAGGTTGGGTAACATGGTCTGGGACACGGGCGTGTCCAAGGGCCTGTCGTGCTCGGGTCGACGAACTGCGTTCGATGATCGTCAAGCGGCAAGTAAGTTGAGTACACGACCTGTGACACGGGCATGTCACAGGGCGTGTCCTTCTCTGGATCAACTAGAGATGTGTGTGCTGGTGGACACGGGTGTGTCCTGGGGTACACGGCCTGTGACACGGTCATGTCACTGGACGTGTCCCTCTCGGGTTTGATTGAGGTTGTGCTGTGTGGGGTAAACTGCTTCTATACATGGGCATGTCGACCATGACATGGGCATGCAGGGTATGACACGAGCGTGTCACACGGCCGTGTACTTCTCTGGTTTGAGTCGGTTGTGTGCCGCTTAAGGGACACTGCCTGTGACACGGGTGTGTCACAGGACGTGTCAGGCCGTGTTCAGCCTTTTTCTGGGAAAATCAAGGCCGTCCATTTCCTTTATCCTGGATCAAAGGGTCCAGCCCCTTCCCTGCTGATATAAGGCCGAGATTGGAAGGTTTATATTCCATTCATTCCCTTTTCTCAAGAGCTAGGAGAAAGAGAGAGAGAGAGAGAGAGGGAGGAAGGAAAGGGAGAAGGAAGTCAACTTCTGGAGGAACTGCGGAGTGCGGAATCAAGATCTGAGTTTGGATTCGTGGAGACAAAGCCTAGGCGGGGATTTCCATTCTTCTAGTTTATGGCTCCAAAGCGATCGTCAAGGGTAACGATCTCCTTCTCGGACAATCAAAGTCCTTTCTTTAGGCATATGCATGAAATCCTCCACCAAGAGGTGGACATCGTAAGTGATTCCAAGTTAAGTCTCCATCTAGAGCCGGAAGTGTGGAGTACGAAATAGGCATGCTGTGTGAAGCCCATCTGGATGGTTAGTCTGGATTGGTGATGATCATGGGTAAACCGGAGAAGACTATGTGTATTTTATGGATGTTTATGTATGTGAGCCTAAGATCTTGTGTATGGATGCTGATCTTGGATGCTTTGCGTAAGCTTCTTGTGGTGTGAGCGCTATGAGCGCTAATTGCTCTGGGAGAGCGAAAAGCTGCGGCTAATCAGGAGGGAAGGCCGACACGCGTCTAGTGGTGTGCTCCTGACGGTTTGAGCAAGGGAAAGGCTGACCTTCCCCTGGTTATTTTGGGAGGTTGATTGGTGGCGATGTTTGGGAGGACGCGAGGCAGACCATACTTGCTGCACCACAATTGTGGGTCGATCTATTAATGTTCAAGTTTGTCGTGAGATTATCACCTCTGAGTGGTTTGGGCGGAATGCTCGCAGCCTGCAGGTTGGGGTGACTAGGACCGGCCAGCCAACAAGTTAATAATTCTCTGATCGGTGGTGTTGCCACGGAGTTAGGTACACCATAAGGTGCCCTGAGTGCACGAAGCATCTGGTGGAGACCGGCGTTTGTGATATTGTTGTTCCTGAGTGCACTTGTTGTGATTGATAGCTATTATGATTGCAATGCATACAGGGTAGGAACCACTGCCCCGGGTAAGGGGTAGGGTCGTTATAATTGGTCAGCTAATGTTGACCATTGCTTTGTTTACTGCCCTTGGGGTGGATTTCTATTTTCAGGTGCTGATGGGTTGAATTGAATTCAGTGAAATGAAGCCTTGCTGTTGTAGGCCCTTGAAGGTTTTGCGAGGATGTTTGGATTTCATGCGTGTCCGACCTGCGTGCCGATGTATGAAGATGTATATTTGTAAAGAGTAACTTGAAAGGCCTTAAGTCCATGAGTGTGTGTGTGTGTGTGTGTTGTATACATTCCTAGTTATATATATATAAATGTGGAGTTTATATATTTAGTGGACATTCGCTGTGACGAGTTCATACAACTGAAAATACTGCGCTAGAATTCTCTGAGTTAGGATACGAATAGAATGAGATTTTGATATCCCCACGTAATTCCGTCGTTTGTCTGTGAAATATGGAGTGGGGCCCTGACCAGACCCACCGTTATATTCCAAGTGACGAATGGAGGCGTTACAAAGTGGTATCAGAGGATCAGGTTTAGGTTTGGTAGGAAGAACATCATTGAACTCAGGAATGTCCACTAGGAATGTTATACATGCACGTGAGGAGCGTCACTGTGCTGTCAATGTGTATTTGCCGTTATGAAATGGATGATTAATGGTGTTTTATACATTGTTAGGTGACGAGGAGTGGGGCTGGGCATTTTGAGCCCCAGCGTTCCAATGAGAGTGCGGCACTAGCTGAGGCGCCTACACCTCCCGCGGCGGACACTATACGTTTGGTGACTGAGACGGTGCTCGCTGTAACGCCCCCGGTTTTTCTGTGTTTTGTTTTATCTTTGGCTGGCGTTACGATGGCGTATTTCCAGCTTTTTGCCGTTGTAGAGCGTGGTCCTAGCTCTTAGGGTTCCCTGTGTAGCCTGTTTGTAGCCTGTTATCAAGATTCCCCAGCTAGCCGGAGTCCGTTTGATGACTCGGCTGGGCCTCTTAGGGAATGCTTGTGTTTTGGCTTCGGGTGGTGTTATCCCGGGTTTTTTTCATCGAATGCTAATTTAGACTTCGCAGTTGTGTTCGTAGCGTGGGTTTTTAGCTGCGACGTGAATTTCGTCATTTTCCGAGATGTTTCGGTTCTCGTGTTGTTTTGATTTTGAGTGTAAGTAATTATTATTATGTTGATTGTTTATTATTAAACTGTTGTATATATATATAGCCTTAGGTTAGAAATAGTGCTCGGTTCTTTGTTTCCTTTCTTTTCTCTGTTTGGAAGTCGCCGCCTGTACGAGAGGAAGAGCACCGCCGGACTACCCTAGCCTTCGGACGCCGATTTCCTGGAGATTTAGCGGTCGAAATTCGATTTCGAGAGTGGATCTGGACTGCCATCGCCTGGATCCGCATTCTTTCTGCTCCTCAGCTGGTGCTCTGCGGCTAGATCCGAGAGTGGGGGATGCCGCCGGCCAAGCTTTTCTGGTATTGAGGCAAGTGATGACCCCTCATCCTTGCAAAAGTTGATCTTTGTCTTTTTCTTTGATTTAATTTTATCTCTTTCCTGCTTAGATCTTAGGTGTACACTAGGGTTCGTTCCCGATCATACCGGGGTTAGTGTAGAGAAGTTCCAGTTAATCTCAGTTTTGTTCTGAGGGATTGTGTCTATTAGGGGCAGATTTGGTTCGGTTCAGGTCGAGTAGTTGCTATTGTCGATGGATGTTGTATCCTAGAGAGAGTCCTCATTCTCGTTTCTGGTTGGTTGCTGGATCTGGCGCCTGTAGCCAGTCGGGGTGTTGACACCGTTGTGTCGACACCGGCCAGTCTGGGTGTCGACACCGTTGTGTCGACATCGGCCAGTCGTGGTGTCGAAACTTGGTGTTGACACCAGCAGCGGCAGTGTCGACACCTTGTGTCGACACCGGCCGCAGTGGTGTCGATACTTGGTGTCGACACCAGCAGCGGCAGTGTCGACACCTTGTGTCGACACCGGCCGTAGTGGTGTCGACACTTGGTGTCGACACCAGCAGCGGCAGTGTCGACACCTTGTGTCGACACAGGCCGCAGTGGTGTCGACACTTGGTGTCGACACCAGCAGCGGCAGTGTCGAGACCTTGTGTCGACACCGGCCGCAGTGGTGTCGACACTTGGTGTCGACACCAGCAGCGGCAGTGTCGACACTTTGTGTCGACACCGGCCGCAGTGGTGTCGACACTTGGTGTCGACACCAGCAGCGGCAGTGTCGACACCAGCAGCGGCAGTGTCGACACCTTGTGTCGACACCGGCCGCAGTGGTGTCGACACATGGTGTCGACACCGGCAGCGGTTGTGTCGACACCTTGTGTCGACACCCTGTGTCGACACCGGCTTGTCGTGGTGTCGACACATCGTGTCGACACTGGGCGCTGCGCTTGTTTTGGGGTCAGGAAGACTCGGGGTTGGTTCTTTTTAGGCGTGCAAGGCCGCGTCGGTTGGACCCGATGTTTTTGCCTGGAGTTCATGTGTTTCTTAGAATTGTTAGTGTGACCTTTCCCTAGGGGGGGCATTGGGTGTTCGGCTAATTTCTGCATGCCGACTCTTGGGTTGTGGCAGATGGTGGAGTTTTGGTAGCCTCTGGAGGGGTGGTTTTATGTGGAGAGCTGTGGCCACCGCCTTTTTGCCCCGGTTTGGGTTGGTGTGTGTGGGACCATAAAGCTGCCACTGTTTGACCCTTTAGCCCTTTTTGGATCTGATTTTGGTTATGTATTCAGATCCATGTTTTGACCCCTGGCACTTAACCACGTGTTAGGACTGTTAGTCCCGTTCCTGTTTGTGCTTTCCTTTCTTTTGGCATATATGTATATGTCTTGTTGTTGTTGCAGACTCTTTTGGTAGGGCATAATGGTTTTATTGCTCGCACTTGGTGTGCTCTGCTGTGCTTTAGACAGTACTCGCCTCTTACTGTCACCCCTTTTCTTTTGCTTATAGCAGTTTGTTGCCGGGTTGGTAAACCCTTCTTCTTATTTTCTCATTAATCTATTGCTCTATTTACCTTTTGATTGTTTCCTTGCTGAGGTGTTCTTTTCTTGAATGCCTCATGTCCAGGTTGTAGCCAGTTCAGCGGCTAGTTCTTTTGGAGGGCCTTGTTGGTGGCCTCTAGGGTAGCTGAGATAGCTGATCCCCGTTTTGTTGTGAGGTAGTTCTTTACTTTTCTGTATAGACATACATACTCGCCAGTGGGTTCGTGTCAGGTTGTTGACGCCCACTGGTGGCTCCTTGTGATGCTGGGTATGAATTTAAACTGCTGATTTTGCCTACTTGTGGTTGGTTACTTGCTTCTGGGAAGGATTTATGCTATGTTGCATGTTAGATATTTTAAACCTAAAAGTATTATTATATGTACCCCATGCATAACATGTTTCTAAATCAAAGACACTATTTTTTTCCTCAACGTAAAACACTATTTTTCATACCTACTATATTCACCTTAGAGTCGTGCACGCATAAGTCGTCCCCCGGGGACACTTATGCTCCTTTAGGGTGTCAACTTAATAGAACCAAAGTACTTTCTGCTGCGTATAAATTTAATTTTTAACTGTGGACTAGCTGATCCACCGTGCCGAGGGATACGGCCATTCAACATAACTGATTTTCTTTCATATTTAATCAACAATTTTTTTCCTTAAAATCTAGCATCTGGAGTTTCGCCTGAGTGTGTGCAGTTATCCCCTGCACGATGTGGCATCACGGCACGTGTTTTCCCTTACTCTGATACGATTTTACCGTTGGGAAAATGCGGGTTGTGACAGTTGGTATCAGGGGGAGGTTGCTTGACAAATGGTTGGGCAACCTTTCCCTTTTCTGCATTAGTGGTTAGCATCATACCATTCACACACCGATATGTCATCAGCACATCTTGGCTGAAGCACGAACACTACACTCATGAGCATAAAGAAGTATACAGGGCATATTATGTAGTATGGGATGCATAATATGTGTTTGTATATGGATCCACCATAAGAGGCAACATGTGAGGGTTATGTAGTATGGGATGCATAACCTCACCACATGAATGCGGCTAGCACGTTTTCTTTTTTTCGTTGCATGGGAATGTTATGTAGTATGGGATGCATAACATTTTCATGTGTACGCCGTCCATGGCATGCACTAAGGCCTTTTTTTAGAATGCATAGCACATCATGCAGAGCATAACATTTCATAAGCACAACGTGTTGGAGTTACCATTGTGATCTGGAAGTGATCAAACATGTAATCTCACTGCCAACGCGATATGAGCCTGCAGGGTCGCACATAAGAGATGTGGAGAAGTTGGATGATTGACTGTGTTGGTAAAGGTTGCCAATCACCGACCTGAATGGGGTTGTGGGCAAAGTGTTGCCTTAAAGAATCATCGGGTTGGGCAAATGTTGCCTTGGAGGGCTGGTAAGGATTGTCGTCCGAGGGTCGATGACATTCGTCGAGAATCGTCTTCTGATTCCCGCCGATCGGCGAGAATCATCTCTGATTCTCGCCGATCGACGAGCATCGTCGAGAATCAATATGCTGATTCTCGACGTTCGACGACTTCGACATGTATCGTCGACCGCGGCTCGACGGTCGACGAGATTCGACGTGTATGATCAATTGAAGCTCGACGATCGGCGAGAATCGTCGAGTATTGTACTCTGATTCTCGCCGATCCATGGTGATGCTCGCCGATCGATTCTCGCCAATTCTCGCCGATTCCCACCGACTGATAATCGCCGATTCTGAACCTTATTCTTGGGTGGTCTGCGGATAGCGATGAACTTAGGTTTATTTATACCTTTGGTATAAATACAACACTTAGGGTTTTTCGGGATAAAATAATCTCTCATCGGCTGATAGAAACCCGCGACGGAAGAGTTCCGTTCCGCGATCGTTCCGCCGATCCCGAATCCCGCCGCCGACGGAAGGGTTCCGCCGCCGCCGTGTTCGCTCCGTCGACCTCCTCTTCTCCGGCGATCGTCGCTGGTGTTGCAATCCCTGGCGCGGACCTAGCAGTCCGTGGGAAAGCAAGGTGCGGTCTTCTCCATCCCGATAATCCGTGCGACGGATAGATCGGCGTTCTCCCGCTCGTGTGGACTTCTGCAGAAACGTGGACATTATTCCACGTAGAACTCGCCACTAGCAGGAAGCAGAAATTTGGAGCATCTCCGTTGAGTTGTGACTCAACGCCGCCGAGGTAATTTTTGCTTAGTTGCCTATTAACTTCTTGATTCAACTGTCATGGCCCGATCCAATTCTTTTGGGTTTTCTTATTGTTTTGTTTTTCCGCTGCGTGCACAAGCGTTGTGCCATCTCATAGAGAAACCCAACAGTGGTATTAGAGGGAGGTTTCGACCATGATCGTTGTTTTGGAAGTTTGTTATTCCAGTGCGTGTAAACCTAGGGATTTAGAAGTGTTCTAAATGTCTAGATTTAGTCTTGGTTCCCCGCCAAGAACGTCTGGAATTTCGTGGTAATTTCTAAGTGTTAGAAATTGTGTTCTCCTTAGCAGTAACCATCCCTCGATTTTGTTTTAGATTTTGAATCCAACAAAGAGAGATGAGCTTGTCTACTGCTTTAAGTTGAGTTGTCTTTGCCTTTGTCCAATGCATGTAAATCTGAGGATTTGGAAGTTTCCGGATGTTCAGATTTAGCCCTTCCTTCTATCAATTGTTGATGGTGTTAGGATGTGCACATAAGGGATGCATGTGGTTTAGAATTGTTTTTCTTTGGATGTGCACATTGATCAAATGTTGATCATGGTTAATTGTTAACCTATAATTGAAAATCTCTTCATCTAATATTAAGTGTTCGGATGCCTTCCGATGGATGACACTCTTCCTGCCTCGATCGATGAAGTGTGGGCTTGCCAAAGCAAGGTGCATTAATCTATCTTGGTAAGGGTGCGAGCGGATAATTGTGATATCCCACTGTCGACATCGGGTCCATCTTAACTAGGTGACCTCAAAGGTTGAGTGCCTAGAGGCATAGGGTTGGCATGCACCATATGATGGATGTGAATAAGGAGTTATTCACCAACCATACAAGAATTGCATGAGGATGCAATTGGCAAGCGTTGCCTACCTAAATAACCGCATCGTGAGAGGAACGCCAAAGCGGACTCATAGTGTTGGTGAAATACGGATCTTGTCCACTAAGAGAGTAGCTCGCATGAACTCTCCGAATTATTAGTGAGGGCTATCATTTCGAACAAAATAGTGGGAGTATTTTAATTGAAGTCCAAATTAAAATAAATTGTATTTGAAATTTTGGTACTAATTTTATTCTGCATAAATTCTTGTAGAATTCCATGGCAAGTGGTTCACACTCCACGTTGTCTCTGGGAGCCATCCTTGAGAAGGATAAGCTCAGTGGGACAAATTACATGGACTGGTACAGGAACCTGAGAATTGTTCTCAGGCAAGAGCGAAAGCTCTATGTCTTGGAAGAAGAAGCCCCCGAGGTGCAGACCGGGAACTCTTCCCGTGCTGAGAAAGATACTTATAAGAAGTATACTGACGATGCTTTAGATGTCGAATGCCTTATGATTGCCACTATGAACTCTGAGCTTCAGAAGCAACATGAGAACATGGGGTGCAAGGAGATTGACGAGCATCTCAAGAAAATGTTTCAAGGGCAGGCTCGTCAAGAGAGGTTCGACATCACAAAAGCGTTGTTTCAGTGCAAGATGGGAGTTCGAGACTCAGTAGGGACTCACGTACTCAAGATGATTGGGTATATAGAGAACCTTGAAAGGCTGGGTTTTCCTCTTGGTCAAGAGTTGGCCACGGATCTGATCCTGCAATCGTTGCCGGATAGTTATGAGCAGTTCGTCTTGAACTACAACATGAATGAGATAGACAAGACACTGCCCGAACTCCTAGGCATGTTGAGAACTGCCGAAATCAACATGAAGAAGGCCAAGCCTGCCAGCCCCATACTGATGGTGCATAAGGGCAAGGGCAAAGCCAAGGGCACTAAGAAGACGAAGGTGGGACCTAAGTCATACCTTGAGCCCAAGTCTTCAGCACTGATGAAAAAGAAAAGCACGGTGAAGGAAGGGAAATGCCACCACTGTGGCAAGGCTGGTCATTGGAGGAGGAACTGTCCTTCGTACATTGAGGGTCTGCAGAAATTGAGGGGAGGTATGACTTCCGTTTCAAATGTTTACGTTATAGAGATAAACCTTTCTGCTCCTTCATCTTGGGTATTGGATACCGGATGTGGTTCTCACATTTGTACAAATGTGCAGGAACTGGAAACGAGAAGATTGCTGAGTAAAGGGGAGGTGGTCCTCCGCGTCGGCAATGGAGCAAGAGTTGCTGCTGTAGCCGTAGGAGTTTACCGTCTTTCTTTGCCCAGTGGGCTTGTAATAGAACTTGAAAACTGTTATTTTGTTCCGGCCATAACTAGAAACATTATATCTATTTCATGTTTGGACATGATTGGATTTTCTTTTATAATTAAGAACAATTGTTGTTCTATATTTAAGAATGATGTTTGTTATGTTGTAGCCCAATTATTTAATGGTCTTTATGTTTTGAACTTGGACCATCTGATCTGTAATGTAGAAAACAATAAAAGACTAAGAACAAATGACTCAAATCCTACGTATCTCTGGCATTGTCGTTTGGGCCATATCAACGAGAAGCGCATATCCAAGCTCCATAGAGATGGACTTTTGGACTCATTTGATTATGAATCATTTGAGCGATGCGAGTCTTGTTTGTTAGGCAAGATGACTAAAGCTCCTTTCACTGGTTATACTAAGAGGGCTGAGGATCTCTTGGGTGTTGTACATAGTGATGTATGCGGACCCATGAGTTCCATGGCTAGAGGTGGGTATTTCTACTTTGTTATATTTACTGATGATTTCAGTAGATACGGATATGTGTATCTTATGAAGTGCAAATCCGAGACCTTTGAAAAGTTCAAAAAGTTCAAGAATGAAGTAGAAAACCAGTTGGGGAAAAGGGTTAAAGCACTCCGATCTGATCGAGGTGGCGAATACCTGAGTCATGAGTTCCGTGATCATCTGAAACAGTGTGGTATTGTATCACAGCTCACTCCACCTAGAACACCACAACATAATGGTGTGTCTGAGAGGAGAAATCGTACTCTGTTAGACATGGTACGTTCGATGATGAGTCATGCAGACTTGCCTGTTTCCTTTTGGGGTTTTGCTTTAGAGACTGCTGCAATGACATTGAATCGCGCTCCAACGAAAACGGTTCTGAAGACACCATATGAGATATGGACTGGGAAGCGTCCTAGTATGTCGTTCATTAAAATTTGGGGCTGTGAGGCATACGTGAGACGTCAAATGCCTGACAAGCTGGAACCCAAATCGGATAAATGTTATCTGGTGGGATATCCTAAGGAAATGAAAGGGTATTACTTTTACCTACCGTCTGAGGGCAAAGTGTTTGTCGTAAGGACTGGTGTCTTCTTGGAGAAAGAGTTCTTATCAAGAAAGACTGAAAAGGTAGAGCTTGAAGAAGTTCAAGAACCATATGTAGTGAATGAACCGGAATTGGATTCTGAGCCAGGACTACAAGATGTTGTAGCTAGAGAACCTGCTCAGGGAACACAAGTCCTACGTAGATCTGGTAGACCGAGGTTTGAGCCTGAGAGATATGGATTTCTCGTGTCTCAAATAGGTAATGTGTTGCTTATGGATCATGATGATGAACCAGCAACCTACCAAGAGGCTATGAATGGACCGGACTCCGACAAATGGCTTGAGGCTATGAAATTCGAAATGGACTCCATGTATGCAAACCAAGTTTGGAACTTGGTGGAACCACCTGAAGGGGTACGACCCATAGTGTGCAAGTGGGTCTTCAAGAAGAAGACCGACATGGATGGGAATGTACAGACATTCAAAGGGCGACTGGTGGCTAAGGGTTTCAAGCAAATTCATGGTATTGACTATGATGAGACCTTTTCCCCTGTTGCTATGGTGAAGTCCATTAGGATATCTTGCTATTCCTGCGTATTATGACTACGAGATCTGGCAGATGGATGTCAAAACGGCTTTCCTTAATGGAAACCTGCTTGAGGAAGTGTATATGACACAACCCGAGGGTTTTGTATCCCCAGATGAAGCCACTAGAATATGCAAGCTGAATAAGTCCATTTATGGACTGAAACAGGCCTCTCGAAGTTGGAATCTTCGTTTTGATGAGAAAATCAAAGAGTTTGGTTTCATCAAGAATGAAGATGAACTTGTGTTTACAAGCGAATTAGTGGGAGCATTGTTGTCTTCCTGATATTGTATGTAGATGACATACTGTTGATTGGGAATGACATTCCTACCCTGAAAGTTGTTAAGAACAACCTAGGGAACTGCTTTTCAATGAAGGATTTGGGTGAAGCGACTTATATACTCGGTATTAAGATCTATAGAGATAGATCGAAGAAGTTGCTGGGTTTGACCCAGAGTACGTACATCGAAAAGGTGTTGAAGCAGTTCAACATGCTTGAGTCCAAGAAAGGATTTTTGCCTATGTCTCATGGTGTGAATCTCTCTAAGGACCAGTGTCCAAAGTCTTGTGAAGATAAGGACCGCATGAAGTTGATTCCATATGCTTCGGCAATTGGATCAATCATGTACGCGATGTTATGTACTCGACCCGATGTCTCCTTTGCTTTGAGCATGACTAGCAGGTATCAGTCAGACCCCGGTGAGTGTCACTGGATTGCAGTCAAGAATATCCTGAAATACTTGAGAAGGACTAAGGATGTGTTCTTGGTGTATGGTGGAGAGGAAGAGCTCGTTGTAAGTGGTTACACGGATGCTAGCTTCCAAACTGATAGAGACGACTCCAAGTCTCAGTCAGGTTTTGTGTTTTGCCTGAATGGAGGAGCTGTGAGCTGGAAGAGTTCCAAGCAAGAGACAGTTGCTGATTCTACAACTGAGGCCGAGTATATCGCAGCAGCTAATGCGGCGAAGGAGGCTGTATGGATTAGGAAATTCATCGGCGAGCTTGATGTAGTTCCTAGCATTGTTGGTCCCGTAGTTCTCTACTGTGATAACAATGGTGCAATTGCACAATCTAAGGAACCTAGATCTCATCAGCGCTCCAAGCACATACTTCGGTGGTTTCATCTTATTCGTGAGATTGTCGAACGAGGAGATGTAAACATTTGCAGAGTGCCGACTGAGGAAAATATTGCGGATCCGCTGACAAAGCCTCTCGCACAGAGAAAGCATGATGGTCATACTAGATCGATGGGTATACGATACCTAAATGATCAACTCTAGAGAGAATCTTGTGGATTGCATGTAAATATGTATTTTGTTGGCTGTTTGTTCATATTATGAACTATGTACCTAATTTTTCTCTTATAATTAATGGCAAGTTCTTTTATTGTGTCTTTTTCTATATGATAGTTAAATGTTAACATAATAGATACCCTTAGAATGTTCGCTTCCATGGGACATCAAGTACGTGACTTGAATGTGAGAGCCCATGATTTATTTGAAGCTTCATTCTTAAAGGTCCCTGGTCGAGTATCATCATAGAAGCTAAGGGTGATGATGGTACATGAAGACTAGCACGTGTGTTGACTGATGACCGGTTCTCACAGGTCATGATATTGTGATATCAAGTCATCACGTGGGTACTTGTTAGTGAACAAGTTGTACTGGACAGACCCAACCTGAGACTACTCTGTGGATTGTCATCCAATCGTGTCACGAGTAGGTCACAATTGACAATGGTGTTGTGATCCGTTGACCTGAAGTCACAACATTCATCAAGTGAGGAAGAGCGTGCTTTGATGCTATCTAAAGTCTTGCTTGAGAAAGGTTGATGATAAGGGTGGTTGTTGGGCATGTTACGAATCATTTGGGTGTTTGTGTGTGAGCAGATATGGGATTTGTCCTCCTGTATGACAGGAGTTGCATCCATGGGCCCCTTGATGGAATTGGACTGAGAAATGCATGGCCATGCTTGGTTGAGTCAATATGTGATATTGGACTCACCATTCTCTGGAAGTCCGTCCTGGATCAAGAAACTTGGATTGAGCTATTACGAGGGTGACACGGTCCATGCCTCTAGTTCTTTCCGGATGTAAGGGACAAAGAGACAAAGACAACGCTGACACATTGGTCATAAAGGCTTATGAGTTATAAACTCTTATTGCTTGGGGAGCAATGATGCATTGCTAGATGCCGCTCATTGTTTGTGAGGTTTTTGATTTGATACTTTCGAGATCAAGTGGGTGTCTGTTGGAGTTACCATTGTGATCTGGAAGTGATCAAACATGTAATCTCACTGCCAACGCGATACGAGCCTGCAGGGTCGCACATAAGAGATATGGAGAAGTTGGATGATTGACTGTGTTGGTAAAGGTTGTCAATCACCGACCTGAATGGGGTTGTGGGCAAAGTATTGCCTTAAAGAATCATCGGGTTGGGCAAATGTTGCCTTGGAGGGCTGGTAAGGATTGTCGTCCGAGGGTCGATGACATTCGTCGAGAATCGTCTTCTGATTCCCGCCAATCGGCGAGAATCATCTCTGATTCTCACCGATCGACGAGAATCGTCGAGAATCAATATGCTGATTCTCGACGATCGACGACTTCGACATGTATCGTCGACCGCGTCTCGACGGTTGACGAGATTCGACGTGTATCATCAAGTGAAGCTCGACGATCGGCGAGAATCGTCGAGTATTATACTCTGATTCTCGCCGATCCATGGTGATGCTCGCCGATCGATTCTCGCCGATTCTCGCTGATTCCCACCGACTGATACTCGCCGATTCTGAACCTTATTCTTGGGTGGTCTGCGGATAGCGATGAACTTAGGTTTATTTATACCTTTGGTATAAATACAACACTTAGGGTTTTTCGGGATAAAATCATCTCTCATCGGCTGATAGAAACCCGCGACGGAAGAGTTCCGTTCCGCGATCGTTCCGTCGATCCAGAATCCCGCCGCCGACGGAAGGGTTCCGCCGCCGCCGTGTTCGCTCCGACGACCTCCTCTTCTCCGGCGATCGTCGCTGGTGTTGCAATCCCTGGCGCGGACCTAGCAGTCCGTGGGAAAGCAAGGTGCGGTCTTCTCCATCCCGATAATCCGTGCGACGGATAGATCGGCGTTCTCCCGCTCGTGTGGACTTCTGCAGAAACATGGACATTATTCCACGTAGAACTCGCCGCTAGCAGGAAGCAGAAATTTGGAGCATCTCCGTTGAGTTGTGACTCAACGCCACCGAGGTAATTTTTGCTTAGTTGCCTATTAACTTCTTGATTCAACTATCATGGCCCGATCCAATTCTTTTGGGTTTTCTTATTGTTTTGTTTTTCCGCTGCGTGCACAAGCGTTGTGCCATCTCATAGAGAAACCCAACACAACGTGCCAAGCTAAAGATTTGCAAGATGACATATGTACACACATGGTTTTGAGTCAAAAAGAATACAAATACATGCATTCATGGTTTAGGCACATGAGTTAGAATGATGGTGGTGAACCATCTTAGGTTAAGCATAACATCATCATGGTAAAAATAACTCCCAGAGCAAGTTTTGCAGTTGAAGTTCATATTTAAGTGTGTTTGTCCGTACCGGGTAGTTTTGTTCTAGCTGATGGGCTAGGTTTTGTCTAAAGCTTGTGCGATTTTAGGATGGCGAGACGTCCTGCGACGAGATCGACCCCCGAATCCGAGGGTGAGACGTCAGGAGCGCAGAGCGATGCATTGGTAGAAAGCCTGCGGCAGAGTAATGAGGAGTTATCGAGGCAAGTAGTGGCTATGCAGGCTCAGATTCAGTCCCTTGTAGCAGTGGTGGCGGGACAGACCCCGAGAGCTCAGGACCCTGCTGAGGGGGTAGCTGTTCCTGCCCCTCCTGCTCCTCCCGTGCCTTTGGTTGTGGTGCCCCCAGAGATGACGTTCATATCCCAGTTTCAGCGGCTGAGACCCCCTACCTATGATGGGCAGGCAGATTTCATGATTTTGGATGACTGGCTGATTACAATCGAGGAGATGTTCTCTTACTCAGGGATTACAGACGATCAGAGAGTGATGCTCGCTGCTTACCAGCTCAAGGGCTTAGCAAAGAATTGGTGGCTGAGGGAGAAAGAGAGCTTAGTGGCAGGTTGTACTTGGGAGTCATTTAAGGTGATGTTGTTAAGTAAGTTTCTGCCTTCAGTCGAGCGGGACCGGCTAATGAATGACTTTCTTCATCTAAAGCAGAGGAAACTCACAGTTAGTGAGTATGAGATTGAGTTTAGTAAGTTGAGTGGGTTTGCTCCGGGTCTGGTGAGTGTTGAGGCAGACCGAGTTAAGAGATTTCTGGGTGGACTAAGAAGCGACATTCAGCAGTTAGCGAATGCCTATGGAGCAGTCAGTTATGCCAGCGTGGTTGAAGCTGCCTTGAGAGTTGAGGCCATTGAGAATGCCAAGAATAGAGGCCAGCAGTTAAGGAAGGATAAGCGGAAGTCCGGAGGAGGGAAGAGCCCTCAGGAACCTGATGCTGTCTCAAGAAAGAAGGTCAAAGAGATTTGTAGCTTTGTGGCCGGCCAGACCACCCCTTTAAGAAGTGTTTCAAAAGGTTGGGAACGCAGAAGAAGGAACAGGTGCATGCGATTCAGGTTGTTTCCAGGGGAGACTTGGTGTGTGCCTTGTGTGGAAGGAAGGGGCATGAGGCTGCCCGTTGTTGGTTAAAAGATAAGGTCTGTTTTCAGTGCGGCCAGAAGGGTCATCTCAAGACAAGGTGCCCTCAGACCCAGTCTATTCTGCAGCCAGTTCCCCTCCAGGCTTTGCCACGGCCTCAGCAAATGGATAAAGGAAAGGGGAAGCTAAAGGTGCTTTCGGCAGACGAAGCGCAGACCTCGACCCAGGTTATCTCAGGTTCGACTCCTCCCCAGTCGTTTCGTTACGTTCCCTTTTTGGTTGTAGTTTTCGTTTTAGCGCTTGTTGCCTTAGATGCGTGTGCAATTCGTAGGAAGATTTAAGGTAAAGAACCGCTGGGCGCGATTTCTCTTCGATTCCGGCGCTACCCACTCGTTTGTGGCTAGAGCCTTCGTAGAGCGGTTCAGTTTGGGCCTAGATCGTGTTGGTGGTGCCTTCTGCGTTAAGTTCCCCTCCGGTGACTCTGTGGTTACGGACCTGGGTGTCCTAGATTGTCCGATTTTGTTGTGAGATTTTCTAGCAAGGAAGATTTGAAGGTGATTGACCTGGAGGACTTTGACGTTATTTTGGACATGGACTGGTTGTCAAGGTACGATGTTGTGATCCAGTGCAAGGGTAAGCGCTTGGACTTCGTCAAAGACAATGGTCAGCCAGGGAGCATTTACGGATATTCTCTCCAGGTGTCTCCAATCATTTCTGTGGTGCGTGCTCGGAGGTTGCTTGTTTCTGGCTGTTTTGCCTGTGTGGTTTCTCTGGTAGGGACGATTGTTAGTGTGCCCCGTTTGGAAGAGATTCCTGTGGTGTGTGACTTCTCTGATGTGTTTCCTGACGATCTTCCCGGTCTTCCACCCGATCGTGATGTCGAGTTTGTGATAGATTTGGAGCCAGGCACGCGTCCTATCGTAAAGGCGCCGTACCGGATGGCCCCGCGAGAGCTGGAAGAGTTGCGAATTCAGATGGATGAGTTGTTAGCAAAAGGCTTTATAAGGCCGAGTTCTTCACCTTGGGGTGCGCCAGTGCTGTTCGTTAAAAAGAAGGATGAGTCGATGAGATTATGCATTGACTATAGAGAGCTGAACAAGGTTACTATTAAGAACAGGTACCCTTTGCCGCGAATCGACGATTTGTTCGACCAACTGCGTGGTAGTGCCGTGTTTTCCAAGATAGATCTTCGTTCGGGCTATCACCAGTTGAGGATTCGGGAGTCAGATGTTCCACGGACGGCGTTCCGCTCTCGTCATGGGCATTTTGAGTTTTTGGTTATGTCATTCGGTTTGACTAATGCGCCCTCAGCTTTTATGGATTTGATGAACAGAGTTTTCAAGGATTTTCTAGATAAGTTTGTGATTGTATTTATAGACGATGTTTTGGTGTATTCTAAGGATGCGGAGGAGCATGATCGACATTTGCGGCTGGTCTTGGCGACTCTGAGAGACCATAAGCTATACGCCAAGCTGAGCAAATGTGAATTTTGGTTGCCTCAAGTTTCTTTTCTAGGCCACGTGATTAATAAGGAGGGAATATCGGTGGACCCAGAAAAGATCGCTGCTGTTATGGAATGGGCGAGACCTGTTACCCCCAAAGAGATCAGAAGCTTCTTGGGTTTGCCTGGTTATTATAGAAGATTTGTAGAAGATTTCTCTACCTTGTCCGCGTCGTTGACCAAGTTGACGCAGAAGAATGTAGCCTTTATATGGGATGGCAAGTGTGAGAAGGCTTTTGAGGAACTAAAAAGAAGGCTATGTTCGGCTCCAATTTTGTCTTTGCCTATGGAGGGTAGTGAGTATGATATATATGTGGATGCGTCACATGTCGGTCTGGGCTGCGTTTTGTTGCAGGGCGGGAAGGTGATTGCGTACGGGTCAAGACAGCTAAAGACTCACGAGAGGAATTACCCTACGCATGACCTGGAGTTTGCAGCTGTGATCTATGCGCTGAAATTGTGGAGGCATTTGCTATATGGCGCTCAGTGCAAGATTTTCACGGATCATAAGAGTTTGAAGTATGTCTTCACTCAGAAAGAATTGAATCTGCGCCAGCGGCGGTGGTTGGAGTACGTGGCCGACTATGATGTCGAAATTCAGTATCATCCGGGCAAGGAAAATGTGGTGGCTGATGCCCTGAGTCGGAAGTCAGGTAAGATTTTTAATCTTTCTGCCGAGCGTCTAGTGGAAGAGTTTCTTTTGATGGACATTTCTGTGGGAGGCTGTGATTCGCAGAGTAGCTTGACAGTAGCAGAACCTTCGTGGATTGTGCTTACGAGACTACATCAGAAGGACGATCCTGATCTTCTGGATTTGTATCTTCGAGCTGAAAAAGGTGAATTACCAGACTTCTCTATAGATGATGCGGGTACCTTGAAGTATCGTGGCAGGTTTTGCATCCCCGCAGTTGGAGATTTCCGGGATATGGTGTGCAGAGACGCCCACGGATCTAGTGTTGCCTACCATCCAGGGTCTACTAAGATGTATCATGATTTAAAATAGATTGCCTGGTGGTACGGGGTGAAGAAGGACATAGCCAGATTTGTTTCAGAGTGTTTGAAAGATATGGTACCTAAACACCTAGAGGGGCGGGGTGAATAGGTGACCTAAACCTTTTTGAAACTTTGTTGGCAGCAAAACAGTTATCTCACAGATTTCTACAGCTAACAGCAATAACAAAATATAAACTGCTAATCCACAGCACAGCACAGCACAGTAGACACACAAATTTATAGTGGTTCCCCAATCTTTGGGTACATCCACTTTCCCCCTTCGCCTATCTAGCAGTGTACTAGATTCGGCCAAACTTCTCCACTATCTCAGAACCCAACTAGGTTCCTACACCTCAGGCCCAAAGCCTTACACTCAGCCACCAAGGCCTACACTCAGCCACCCAGGCCTACACTCAGTCAATCAAGGCCTACACTCAGCCAATTAAGGCCTACACTCAGAGTTCTTCAACTCCTACACTCAGGCAACCAAGCCCTACCCTCAGCCTTTATAATATAGGCTTACAATTCACTCAGATCCAATGGATCCTACAAGTTAAAATTGAATTACAATAACTAACTCTACAACTCAGAAAATAAGAGAGGAGTTGAGAGTTTCTTGAAGAGTTCTTGGAAGAACTCAGCTAGATCCAAACTGACTTAGCTTCCTTCAAAGCTTCTTGAGTAGAACTGAATTAGTCTGAATCCTCTGCAGTTGATCCTTGACCTCTGCTTCTTGAGATCCAGATGATTCTGAATCCTTCTTCTCAGCCTTAGTTCCAAAGACTGAATTCTTGATTGGAGCTCTCTCTCTCCAACTTCTTAGATCTGCTGTTGGACAGCAAGATCTTCTTGATTTGTATCACTTGGATAACTTGATCAGCAACCCCTTGAACAAATCTCTTAGATTGTTCTGCACTGGGTCAGAACTTAATCTTCTTAACAATACTTCTTTTCAACTTCTTATTAACACCTTATCAACCTTTTTTTCTGTAAACAGTCTGTGCCTATTTATAAGCCTTCTTCATGGTAACCGGCTGGTCCGGTTCATAACAGACTTCTGACTTCCCTGACAGTTGCTGTAGACCGGCTGGATCGGCAGCTGTCATGTCAACCAGTCACTTCTTGAAATTCTCTAACTGTCAGATAGTGTAGAGACTTTCTGTTCTTAAGTGTCGACACTTATAGACCAAGTGTCGACACATGTTGTGTAAGTGTCGACACAAGTCTACAAGGTGTCGACACAACTCCTTGTATGTCTCGAAACAGATTCTTCTTCAAGTGTCGATACTGAAATTAAGTGTCGACACAAGTACTTGATCTTCTGTAACTTGTTGAATTCTTCTAAGTGTCGACACATCTCCTTTGTGTCGACACATCTTCATGTGTTGAAACTGTCAAGTGTCGACACTGCTTCTTGGTGTCGACACAAGTCTTCAATTTTGTTTCTTCAGCTGAGTGTCGACACATTCCCTTAGTGTCGACACTTGTACTTAGAATATTTTGTAAACTTTTCTGTTCTTTGCTAAGTGTCGACACAGCTCCTTGTGTCGACACTTTAAAGTGTAGAGTCTTCAACTAAGTGTCGACACATTGTGCTGGGTGTCGACACTTTCTTCAAGTGTTGACTCTTCTGGTTGTGTGTCGACACATTGTGCTGAGAGTCGACACATACTTCAAGTGTTGACTCCTTTGAGTGTGTGTTGACACATTGTGCTGAGTGTCGACACATTCTTCATATGTTGACTCTGCTGATTGAGTGTCGACACATTGTGTTGAGTGTCGACACTTGTCCTTAGTCTCTGTAGAATTTTGCTGAGTGTCGACACAACACCAAGTGTCGACACTTTCTGATGTAGACTCAGCTCTTCTAGGTGTCGACACTTCTGCTAAGTGTCGACACAGCTTTTCTGCATTCTTCTTCACTGAGTGTCGACACAGCTCCAAGTGTCGACACTTTCTGTCTGGTGTCGACTCTTCATCCCAGGTGTCGACACAATTACTCCAAGTGTCGACACTGCTTGTCTGGGTGTCGACACAAGCTTTCTCAAGTGTCGACACTTTCCCTCTGGGTGTCGACACATAGACTTAGAAAATTTTAGCTTCAGTCCAGTGAATACCTAACCCGCACAAGTAACTCAAACATACATCAAATACATTATGATGTATATCATTGAGTTAGGTGAGGCTTCTTCAAATCAGGTACATTTGACCAATATACCCAACAATCTCCCCCTATTTGGAGAAGTCATAACCCTTAGTCAATGATATACACCACTCATAATTAAAAATTAGAAAATGATGTAAAGCAGGTATATGTCAACAGGGTAAACTTAAACATGTAATAAAGCACACATGTATACTCATTAAACATTGCAGAACAAACAAGAAATAGACACATGCTTCTGAACAATCATGAGATATATTTATCAAAAATTGTTCTAACATTGTTTTAATACATTTCCATTGTTTTACAAAAATATTTCATATGTAAAAGATTACAACAATGTTTCTTAGTCTAATCTTAGTCTAGTTCTGATCAGGTTCTTTTATAACAATTCCTTTTCCAGCTTTAACTTGAGCTTTGACAGCAGCAGTAGCAGTTGGCTCAGCATCAGCAGGCTTCTTGCCTTTTGAGTCTTTCTTCTTTTGTTCTTCAGCCTTGATTTTCTGCCTCTCAAAGTAATGATAGGGCTTAGGAAAGTACTTGCTAGGCTCCACAGCTGTAGGAGGTGGCTTTCCTAACTTAGCCTTCCTTCTATACTGGACAATGGCTTCCTGCCTGATCTCATGCTTCCTCCATTCAGCTTCTGAGAACCACTTGTTTCTATCAGTAGTGTTGTCTTTAGCAGCTTTCCAGGTAGTGAGAATGATATTTCTAGAGGTAGGGCTCCACTGTTCAAAATCTGGCTTTTGTTCTGCTAGTTCCCTAAACCTCTTCTTTGACAGCCTTGTCTCTTCTTCTTTGTCCAAAGCCTCTTGCATAGCTGCTGTTATAGGTTGAACAACCTTTTCCAGAACAACATTTGACTTTCCAGCAGTTGGGCTATACATTGTGCTTACATCTACATGAACCATGTCAAAATCTGGAGGTGGATAAATCACTTGAGCTACTTCCTGTTGCTCACCTCCAAGATATGCACTTTGAATCCCTGATTCAGCAACATTATCATCATCACACAGGGGAGGATTTCCAAGGGTAGCCCTGATGGAATTTGATATCCACTTAGCATGGTCTGAGCTTGCTTTGACTAACACCCTCTCCCCCTTTATAACTTCTTGTGCAACATGATCTCTTACATCATCTTTCTGGAACCTGATTTGGCTGTCAAAGTACCTGATTCCATCCTTAAAATAAGGTCTAAGCTTTGTAAGCTGTTCAGAAATGACCTTCTGTGAATCCTTGATTGCAGTCTTGACAGCAGCAATTTCATCTTGAAAAGCTTTATCAAATTCAGCCTTAACATCAGCAGATGTAGAAGATTCAGCAGTCTTATTTTTCAATTCAGTGACTATAGCATTGTGGGATGCAGTCAAATTATCATTCATCCTTAATTGATTTTCCAGCACATAGCCTTGCTTCAATGCTATATCATCTACTTGTACTTTTATTTTCTCTTGGTGTGTAGCCAGAAACACCACAGCATTTCCACCCTTGTGGAAGCATTCATTCATCTCCTTCTTGTTCAGGTTCATTTCAAACCTTATTGACTTGATATCTTGTGCAAGGTCAAACTGTAGGGACTTGTGCCCTTCATCCACATATGCCTCTATTGCCTTCCTTTGCTCATCCAACTTGATCTGCATGGCAATCATCATAACACTATAATCAACTGTTGGAGCTTGTTGAACTATAGGCTGTGGGGCAATGAATTGCAAGGCTTTCTTGTAATTCTGACTTCTTCTTTTAAAAACATTGATTTTCTTCTTCTTGGCCCTAGCACTCTCCTCATCTTCAGAGGCAGAGGTGCTGGCAATCTCAACCCTATCCTTAGGGCTTTGTGGTTTTTCAGCTTGCACATGTAGTTCCTTCTCAGTGTCTAGCCTTAAAGGCTCTTCCAGAACTGTCATGTGCTCCCCCTCAGCAGCAGTACTCTTATCTTCAGCAGCAACCTTGTCCATGTCAAAATCCTCTTGATCTAGATTTAGAAATAGATCTTCCATGGTGAATTCTACTGGTGACTGTGCAGGAGAAGTACTGGGTTCATCAATTACTTTATCAGGAACCACTTCTAGGATAACTGATGTGTCTTGGAGAACAACATCTGGTTCTTGATTTGCTTGCTGAGTTTGCTGATGGACATCAGACAAATCAGAATCTATTACAGAAAAATCTAAAGTATTGAGGTCAGTAAGTACCTCTTGGATAATGATTGTGGCTTGCTCACTGTCCAGAGTAGAGGGTTCTTCTACTGCTGGAAGCTCCCCCTGGCTTGGAGCCTTATACTTGGGGCTAGCTGGAGGCAGCTCCCCCTGGATTTCAGCTGTCTCTTGAGGAGCAGGAGACTTCCCTGCAGCCACTTCCTCTTGACTATCAGGAGTGAAAACAACTTGTTCTTCACTACCTGAACTGCTGGAGGACTCCTGTGTCACAGGAGCTATCTTCCTCTTCATCTTTGGAGGTGAAGCTTTCTTAGTAACTGGCTTCTCTGGGATAGGTATTTCCTTAGATAGTACTCTTTCCCACCTGGAAAATATCCTTTGATCCATCCTTCTCATGTGATTGATTTTAGTACCAGCAGCATTGCTCATTACCTCTAGTATTGTACCAGCCAGGTAGAGACTTAGTATTCTGCCCAGATTGGGCTTCTTCAGACTCTCCTTTATTTTCTCATACACAACCATTGACCAGTCTGTTTTTAGGTTGAAGATAATTCTGGTCATAACACTGAACATAGAGGCTGACACCCTGTCATGCCCTCCAGTCTTGCTGAGTATAACTTTCCCCACAATTTCAGATAGGAATTTTCCTTGGTTATTCATTCCTTTCCTGTTGAATACAGATCCTATCTTCATTTTAGGATCTAGACCACACCAGGTAAGTGCTTCCCTGGTCTTAGATGTAGTCACTTCCTCTTCTGCTTGAATTTTAGGTAGCTGAAGTACCTTTCTCAGAGTTTTGGGTGAAATCTTGACCTTGGTTCCATGCACTCTTGATTTGATTCTGTAACCTGAGTCATCTACAGAAGCTCCAGTAAGGAATTCAAGAACTTCCTTCTTCCATATTTTGGTTGGTTCTGAAACCAAGTACTCCAATCCAGAATCGGTGACTAGGGTTACCACCGATTTGATTTCTTGATCGCCATCGTCGAACGCGCCACGAACCAGTTCATAGCCTTCATTGACGTTCTCCTCGAGCTTGGGAGCCATTAGGGTTTGTAGAATTAGTCTTTAGAAAAGAGAAATGTCGACACAGTAGTTTGGTCTCGAAACTCTGAAAGCGTGTCGACAAACAAAGACAGAATCCTATTTATACCTTTCTGGTTTGAAGACGAACAGGCGGGATATCTAGCTTAACATGTGTCGACACTGGCAATAAGTGTCGACACTTACTTATAATATCTCGACACATATGTGTCGACACAAGTTTAGTCAACATATTTTATGTGTCGACACATGTTTATGTGTCGACACCACTCTACTCGACTAATCGTCGAGACTTTACTTTGAAAATTCTGAGTAAAACTTAAGTGTCGACACCACATTGGATGTGTCGACACCTACTCGACATGTGTCGACACTAACATTCTGAAGTGTCGACACCAACTTCCTAGATGTGTCGACACCATTTTCCTGAAGTGTCGACACTTACTATTCTGTGTCGACATAGACTTGTCTATGTGTCGACACCTTTTTACTTAGTCAATTTTCTATTCTGTAAACGTAGTCTAAGTTTATCATTCCTAGTTCAATTTTGAATCTATTAAACTTAGCTTCTTCTAAGGGCTTAGTAAACATGTCAGCTATCTGATTATCAGTTTTAACATATTCAAGTGCAATATCACATTTCTTTCTACATGCTCCCTAAGAAAGTGATATTTAATCTCAATATGTTTTGTTCTACTATGAGATACAGGGTTGTTAGCTATTGAAATAGCACTTGTAGAATCACAGTAAAGTGGAGTTCTACTTACCTGAAATCCATAGTCAACTAGCTGATGTTGAATCCATAGAAGTTGAGCACAGCAACTTCCTGCAGCTACATATTCTGACTCAGCTGTGGAGATAGCCACACTAGTCTGCTTTTTGCTGCTCCATGAAATTATTCTTCCACCTAGGAATTGACAGGTTCCAGTTGTGCTCTTTCTATCCTCTTTGCATCCTGCAAAGTCTGCATCTGTATAACCTGTTAGATCAAAATCTCCATTCCTAGGGTACCAGAGGCCTAGATAGGGAGTGCCCTTTAGATATCTCAATATTCTTTTGACTGCAGTCAAGTGAGACTCTTTAGGGCAGGCTTGATACCTGGCACAAACACATGTAGCATACATAATGTCAGGCCTACTTGCAGTCAAGTATAGTAAGGAGCCAACTATCCCTCTATACAAGGTTTCATCTACAGGTTTCCCTGCATCATCCTTGCTAAGAGACATACTTGACCCCATAGGAGTCTTCATGGTACTGGATGAATCCATACCATATTTCCTTATGAGTTCTAGGGTGAACTTGGACTGACAAATGGATAGACCACTTTCAGTCTGTTTAACTTGGAGACCCAAGAAAAACTTTAGCTCTCCCATACTACTCATCTCAAATTGACTTTACATAAGCTTTGCAAACTTTTTGCAAAGGCTGCTTTCAGTAGACCCAAATATAATGTCATCTACATATATTTGGACAAGTATGACTTTGCCTCTAGATTCCCTAAGGAATAGAGTCTTATCTATTTTCCCCCTTGTGAACTTGTTCTCAATGAGGAAACTAGATAAGGTTTCATACCAAGCTCTAGGAGCTTGCTTTAACCCATACAATGCTTTCATAAGTCTATAGACATAATGAGGTTGAGTTGGATCAACAAAACCTGAAGGCTGCTCCACATAGACTTCTTCCTTAAGATTACCATTTAAGAATGCTGACTTGACATCCATCTGGTAAACCTTGAATCCTTGATAGGTTGCATAGGCCAAGAACATCCTTATGGCCTCCAGTCTGGCTACTGGGGCAAAGGTTTGATCAAAATCAATACCTTCTTCTTGCCTATATCCTTTTGCAACCAGTCTTGCTTTATTCTTAATGATGACCCCTTGTTCATCTAACTTATTCCTGTAGATCCACTTTGTTCCTATCACATTGTGATCTTTAGGTTTAGGAACCAGGTCCCAAACCTTGCACCTTTTGAACTGATTAAGCTCTTCCTGCATTGCTTCAGTCCACTGTGGATCTTGTATAGCTTCTTCAAATTTCTTTGGTTCTATTTGAGACAGAAAACTTGAATATACTACAGCATTCTGATTTCTGCTCCTTGTCTGAACACCTTGTCTTGGATCTCCAATAATCAGCTCTACTGGATGATCTCTTAGATGCCTGTTGGCTGGAGGCATCCTTACTTCTGGTTGAACTTCTTCAGCATCTTCATCAAGCTGAGTTCCTTGTACTTCTTCAGCTCCTGGTACATGTAGTTCTCCCCCTGGACATAAGCCATCTTCTTCTACTTGCTGTCTTGCAGCAGGTACATCTTCTATGGTTAGCTTGTCCATCTTCTTAGTAAGACCTGTGGGGCTGCACACACTACTAGACAACTCATTGTTAATAAGTTTTGTCTCATCAAAAACTACATGCACAGACTCCTCTACAACTTGTGTAGTCAAGTTATAGACTCTATAAGCCTTACTATTATTGCTGTACCCAACAAACACTCCCTCTTGGGACTTGGCAGCAAACTTAGTTAAGTAAGACTTCCCATTGTTAAGTATGAAGCATTTGCAACCAAAAATCCTGAAATAGGATAGGTTTGGTTTCCTGCCTTTCACTACTTCATAGGGGGTCTTATTTAACCTTTTAGTGATGGTAGCCCTATTTATCACATGGCATGCAGTGTTAACTACTTCAGCCCAGAAATACTCAGGCAGTGATGTATCACTAAGTAGGGTTCTACCAGCCTCTATCAAGGTTCTATTCTTCCTCTCAGCAATGCCATTTTGCTGAGGTGTTCTAGGTGAAGAGAATTCTTGAAATATCCCAAAGTCTTCACATAGTTTTGTCATGCTTTCAGATTGAAACTCAGTACCATGGTCACTTCTAATTTTGACCACAGTACTATTTAGTTCATTCTGAATTTGCTTGACAAAGCTGTAGAAGACACTAGGTGTTTCAGATTTCTGCCTTAAGAAGAACACCCAGGAAAACCTTGAGTAGTCATCAACAACTACAAAGGTATAGACCTTCCTACCTAAGCTGTGAACTGGCATTGGACCAAAGAGATCCATATGCAAGAGGTATAAGCACCTCACAGCATCTTTGTTCTCAATGCTTTTAAAGGTGGATTTGGTCTGCTTGCCCTTTTGACAAGCTGAGCAAATGCCATCTTTAACACACTTAACTTGAGGACCATTCCTCACTAACTCTTTGCTAAAGAGTTTGCTAATAGTCTTGTAGTTAAGATGAGCTAGCCTCTTGTGCCACTTGACACAATGAGAGACTGTCTCATCAGCTACAAGACAAACAGGAGAACCATTGTTCTCAATCATGATGTCTAGACAGTAGACATTCCTCTTTCTATATCCTGTCAAAATGATCTCTTGATCACTTGACCTCTTGATATGACAACCATTTTTAACAAATGAGATGTCATACCCTACATCACTTAACTGACTTATACTTATAAGGTTGTGTTTCAACCCTTTGACATAAGCCACTTGAGTAATGGTAACAAGGTTTGAAGAAATGTTACCAAACCCTTTGATGATTCCTTTTTCAGAACCACCAAAGGTCACTTTAGGACCATTTTTGATTGGAATGTAGTCCTTCAGTAGTTCCCCTTGTTCCAGTCATATGTCTGGAACATCCACTATCCAAGTACCATGTTGGGGTATGGCCACTTGGATTCACCTGCAAAACAAATTAATGAATCTTAGAACCCAAAGTAAACTTGGGTCCTTGGTGACTGTTAGTTTGCAACATGACATAGCTACCTACTGGCTTTCCACCAGGTAGCTTGCTACTCCCATTGGCACTTGCATTGTGCCAACAGTCCAAGGCAAAGTGGCCAACTTTGCCACAGCACCAACATTCAAACTTATTGTACCTTTGCTTAGGTACAGACTTGGCAGTCTTGACTACTGCAGGCTTATTGAATATTGGGGCTTTGCCCTTGGACTTGGACTGATCCTGAACAGTCCTAGCTGGTTTAATAAAACCCAGTCCAGCCTTTCCTTTATGATGAACAAATTCATCAATCAAGGGTAGCACTGATTTAGGTTTTAAAAACCTAGCAACTAGCTCTCTCTCCTTCTGAAGATTGATCTCCAGTCTCTTAATTTGATCATTTTTATAGGTGATAGTTCTCATCTGAATCACAGTAATGTGTTTCAGCCTGGCTACCTCATTGAGCTTTTGATCAAATTTCTTCTCAAAATCTGTTGCAGCTGCCTTGAGATCAGCAATCTCCTTTGCCTGACTTTTAGCTAGGGTCTTGCTTTTCTTATAGGCTTGCAACAGTACTTTATATTCATCTAAGAGCTGATGAATATCTCCCTCAGATTCAGAAACACTTCCATCACTTGATGAAGATGAATCTGACTCTGAACTAGAACTGGAATCTGAACTTTGAGTTGGACTTTGTACCTGACTAGGTCCTGGCTGCTCCAGGATTTTGGTACTTTCAGTCAATGCCATCAGTCCTTGGCACTGACACTCTTCTTGTTCATAGATTGATTCCATGATCTGCATAAACTCTTCTTCTTCTTCAGCAAATAGCCCTATGTAGGCTTCAGCATCTGTCTCAGTGTCTGAAGAAGAAATGTCTGAAAGAGTCTTCTCATTCTTTGCAACAAAGGACTTCTCCTTCTTTCCTTTGAAGTGAAGTCTTCTTTTTGTCACTGGATTCTTTTCTTCTCTCAGGACAATCTGCAATAACATGACCCTGTCTATTGCAGCAGTAACACACTATCTTAGACCCAGTTGCCTTGCTAGTCTTTGTCTTTTTCTTGTCCTTCTTTGAAGGCTTCTTCTCCTGATACTGGACTTCTTTCCCTTTGGAAAATGAAGGTCTGGACCTCCACTGTTTCTTCTTCAGGAATTTCTGAAAATGTCTGGTGAATGCAGCAAAGTCTTCATCACTTTCACTGCTTGTAGACTTTGTGCTAACAGACTCATCAGATTCTGATTCAACTACCTCTGGAGGAGGAGTTGATGACTTAGTCCTGCCCTTTCTAGGTACTTCTGACTTGAAGGCAACAGTCCTTTCCCTGTGCTCAGTCCTTGTTGATTTTTCCTCCTCTTTTCTCACTGACAGCTGCATCTCATAAGATAACAACTTGCCAAACAGTGTGGGAGGAGGAATTTCTCCCAACTTTGCCATTTCTCTGATGGCACAGATCTTGGTGTCCCAATCTTTGGTTAGGGACCTTAAGAACTTATCATTCAATTCATAGTTAGTGAACTCTCTTCCATAGGACATGAGTTCATTAACAATTCTATAGAACTTCTTGTAGCATTCAGTGATGCTATCTCCTCTTCCTTGCCTAAAGCTCTCATACTCTTGATTAAGCAAGGACTTCCTATCTTGCCTAACTTCTTCAGAACCTTCCATATAGACAATGAGAGTATCCCACATCTCTTTTGCTGTTTTACAGTGAATTAAGTTCTGAAATGTAGCATCATCAATGACACTTACTATAATGTTTTGTGCCCTCTTGTCCATAGTGGCTAGGACAATTTCATCCTTAGTCATCTCTGAGAAATCCTTTGGAGTTCTCTGTGTAGCATCCAAAACTGAAACCTTCATGGGCACATATGGCCCCTCTTTGACTGTGATGTAGATTCTAGGGTCAGAGGCCTCCATAAATAGCCTAACCCTTTCTTTCCAGATCCCAAAGATCTCTTTTCTGCATATGGGCAGTTTCATTGAACCCAATTCCTTGTGATTCTCTGAAGAACCCATGTTTCTTGATTTTCTTGAAACTGTGTTCTGACTTACACTGAATCTGCCAAACTGGATCTCCTCAGACAGTTAGTCCTTTTTGAGGAACCTGGCTTTGATACCACTTGAAAGATATGGTACCTAAACACCTAGAGGGGGGGGTGAATAAGTGACCTAAACCTTTTTGAAACTTTGTTGGCAGCAAAACAGTTATCTCACAGATTTCTACAGCTAACAACAATAACAAAATATAAACTGCTAATCCACAGCATAGCACAGCACAGTAGACACACAAATTTATAGTGGTTCCCCAATCTTTGGGTACATCCACTTTCCCCCTTCGCCTATCTAGCAGTGTACTAGATTCGGCCAAACTTCTCCACTATCTCAGAACCCAACTAGGTTCCTACACCTCAGGCCCAAAGCCTTACACTCAGCCACCAAGGCCTACACTCAGCCACCCAGGCCTACACTCAGCCAATCAAGGCCTACACTCAGCCAATTAAGGCCTACACTCAGAGTTATTCAACTCCTACACTCAGGCAACCAAGCCCTACCCTCAGCCTTTATAATATAGGCTTACAATTCACTCAGATCCAATGGATCCTACAAGTTAAAATTGAATTACAATAACTAACTCTACAACTCAGAAAATAAGAGAGGAGTTGAGAGTTTCTTGAAGAGTTCTTGGAAGAACTCAGCCAGATCCAAACTGACTTAGCTTCCTTCAAAGCTTCTTGAGTAGAACTGAATTAGTCTGAATCCTCTGCAGTTGATCCTTGACCTCTGCTTCTTGAGATCCAGATGATTCTGAATCCTTCTTCTCAGCCTTAGTTCCAAAGACTGAATTCTTGATTGGAGCTCTCTCTCCAACTTCTTAGATCTGCTGTTGGACAGCAAGATCTTCTTGATTTGTATCACTTGGATAACTTGATCAGCAACCCCTTGAACAAATCTCTTAGATTGTTCTGCACTGGGTCAGAACTTAATCTTCTTAACAATACTTCTTTTCAACTTCTTATTAACACCTTATCAACCTTTTTTTCTGTAAACAGTCTGTGCCTATTTATAGGCCTTCTTCATGGTAACCGGCTGGTCCGGTTCATAACAGACTTCTGACTTCCCTGACTGTTGCTGTAGACCGGCTGGATCGGTAGCTGTCATGTCAACCAGTCACTTCTTGAAATTCTCTAACTGTCAGATAGTGTCGAGACTTTCTGTTCTTAAGTGTCGACACTTATAGACCAAGTGTCGACACATGTTGTGTAAGTGTCGACACAAGTCTACAAGGTGTCGACACAACTCCTTGTATGTCTCGACACAGATTCTTCTTCAAGTGTCGACACTGAAATTAAGTGTCGACACAAGTACTTGATCTTTTGTAACTTGTTGAATTCTTCTAAGTGTCGACACATCTCCTTTGTGTCGACACATCTTCATGTGTTGAAACTGTCAAGTGTCGACACTGCTTCTTGGTGTCGACACAAGTCTTCAATTTTGTTTCTTCAGCTGAGTGTCGACACATTCCCTTAGTGTCGACACTTGTACTTATAATATTTTGTAAACTTTTCTGTTCTTTGCTAAGTGTCGACACAGCTCCTTGTGTCGACACTTTCTTCAAGTGTAGAGTCTTCAACTAAGTGTCGACACATTGTGCTGGGTGTCGACACTTTCTTCAAGTGTTGACTCTTCTGGTTGTGTGTCGACACATTGTGCTGAGTGTCGACACATACTTCAAGTGTTGACTCCTTTGAGTGTGTGTTGACACATTGTGCTGAGTGTCGACACATTCTTCATATGTTGACTCTGCTGATTGAGTGTCGACACATTGTGTTGAGTGTCGACACTTGTCCTTAGTCTCTGCAGAATTTTGCTGAGTGTCGACACAACACCAAGTGTCGACACTTTCTGATGTAGACTCAGCTCTTCTAGGTGTCGACACTTCTGATAAGTGTCGACACAGCTTTTCTGCATTCTTCTTCACTGAGTGTCGACACAGCTCCAAGTGTCGACACTTTCTGTCTGGTGTCGACTCTTCATCCCAGGTGTCGACACAATTACTCCAAGTGTCGACACTGCTTGTCTGGGTGTCGACACAAGCTTTCTCAAGTGTCGACACTTTCCCTCTGGGTGTCGACACATGGACTTAGAAACTTTTAGCTTCAGTCCAGTGAATACCTAACCTGCACAAGTAACTCAAACATACATCAAATACATTATGATGTATATCATTGAGTTAGGTGAGGCTTCTTCAAATCAGGTACATTTGACCAATGTACCCAACAGTGTTTCACTTGCAGGCGTGTGAAAGCCGACCATGGGAGGCCTGGTGGCAAGCTGACTCCCTTGGAGATTCCGATGTGGAAGTGGGAGAGTATCTCGATGGATTTCATTACCGGCTTACCGAGATCTCCTAAGGGGCATGATTCAGTTTAGGTAATCGTAGACAGATTGACGAAGAGCGCTCATTTCGTACCATTTAAGATCGATTATCCGATGAGGAAGATAGCCGAGCTGTATCTGGAAGAGGTTGTCAGATTGCATGGTGTACCCGTAAGTATCATATCAGATCGAGACTCCAGGTTCACGTCTCATTTTTGGAAGAGCCTTCAAGAGGGGTTGGGTACAGATTTGAGATATTCCACGGCTTATCATCCGCAGACCAATGGTCAGACGGAGCGAGTAAATCAGATTGTGGAAGATATGATCCGATGCTATATTCTGGACCACGGAGGAGCGTGGGACGAGCGCTTGCAGCTTATGGAATTCGCATATAATAACAGTTATCAAGAAAGCCTGCAAATGGCTCCTTTTGAAGCTTTGTATGGGAGGCGCTGCAGGACTCCCTTGTTTTGGGCTGAGCTTGGCGAGGGACCTTTGTTGGGTCCAGAAGCGCTTGAGGAGATGGAAACCGCTGTGAAGCTTATTCGGGAAAAGCTTCGGATAGCCCAGGAGAGATATGAGAAGAACGCCAATCGGTGTAGATCGGACTTGGAATTTGTCGTGGGGGACTCGGTGTTCCTAAAGGTCTCCCCGTTGATTGGAGTCAAGCAGTTTGGCAAGAATAGGAAGTTTGACCCGAGGTACGTGGGGTCGTTCCCAATTGTTGAGCGGATTGGGGTATCAGCCTACAGGTTGGCTTTGCCCGCAAATTTCCCTGGCATGCATGATGTCTTTCACGTCAGTCAGCTGCGGAAATGTGTGGTAAATGGCAGGCAGGTTTTGTATTTTGTGCCTCAGTTGGAGCCGAATCTTTCTTATGTGGAGGTGTCTGTTCGCATTTTGGATTCTCAAGTTCGGGCGTTGCGGAAGAAGACTATTCCTATGGTTAAAGTTTTATGGAGGAATCAGGAAGTGGAGAGCGCGACTTGGGAGTTGGAGTCGGCTATGAGGGAGGCTCACCCTCATCTATTTCCCTGATCTTTTGCCTGGTATGCTCTGTTTTATTATATAGCCCTTTCCTAGCTCTTTCTCTCTCCTTCTATATAGGAGTGTTGTGAGTAAAGTTTCGAGGCGAAACTTTCTTTTAGGGATAGTGGTTGTAACGCCCCCGGTTTTTCTGTGTTTTGTTTGATCTTTGGCTGGCGTTACGATGGCGTATTTCTGGCTTTTTGCCGTTGTAAAGCGTGGTCCTAGCTCTTAGGGTTCCCTGTGTAGCCTGTTTGTAGCCTGTTAGCAAGATTCCCCAGCTAGCCGGAGTCTGTTTGATGACTCGGCTGGGCCTCTTAGGGAATGCTTGTGTTTTGGCTTCGGGTGGTGTTATCCCGGGTTTTGTTCGTCGAATGCTAACTTAGACTTCGCAGTTGTGTTCGTAGCGTGGGTTTTTAGCTGCGACGTGAATTTCGTCATTTTCTGAGATGTTTCGGGTCTCGTGTTGTTTTGATTTTGAGTATAAGTAATTATTATTATGTTGATTGTTTATTATTAAACTGCTGTATATATATATAGCCTTAGGTTAGAAATAGGGCTCGGTTCTTTGTTTCCTTTCTTTTCTCTGTTTGGAAGCTGCCGCCTGTACGAGAGGAAGAGCACCGCCGGACTACCCTAGCCTTCGGACGCCGATTTCCTGGAGATTTAGCGGTCGAAATTCGATTTCGAGAGTGGATCTGGACTGCCCTCGCCTGGATCCGCATTCTTTCTGCTCCTCAGCTGGTGCTATGCGGCTAGATCCGAGAGTCGGGGATGCCGCTAGCCAAGCTTTTCTGGTATTGAGGCAAGTGATGTCCCCTCATCCTTGCCAAAGTTGATCTTTGTCTTTTTCTTTGATTTAATTTTATCTCTTTCCTGCTTAGATCTTAGGTGTACGCTAGGGTTCGTTCCCGATCATACCGGGGTTAGTGTAGAGAAGTTCCAGTTAATCTCAGTTTTTTTCTGAGGTATTGTGTCTATTAGGGGCAGATTTGGTTCGGTTCAGGTCGAGTAGTTGCTATTGTCGATGGATGTTGTATCCTAGAGAGAGTCCTCGTTCTCGTTTCTGGTTGGTTGCTGGATCTGGCGCCTGTAGCCAGTCGGGGTGTCGACATCGTTGTGTCGACACCGGCCAGTCGGGGTATCGACACCGTTGTGTCGACACCGGCCAGTCGTGGTGTCGACACCAGCAGCGACGTGTCGACACCTTGTGTCGACACCGGCCGCAGTGGTGTCGACACTTGGTGGCGACACCAGCAGCGGCAGTGTCGACACCATGTATTGACACAAGCCGCGGTGGTGTCCACACTTGGTGTCGACACCAGCAGCGGCAGTGTCGACACCTTGTGTCTACACCGACCGCAGTGGTGTCTGTTGGAACACCCTATTACTAATTTGGGTCAGGATCACTATGTCTCTAGGAATCTTTGCTTGACCTCCTATATAGCTTAATAGGTCAATTAGAATTGAGTCTAAGGGTTAGTAGTCTAGGTTTGTAAGCTGCCCTGAAGCCCAAGATTTTGTATTTGGAGACTAAGTCATTTCGTCGAGCTCAGCACGACGATTCGTCGAACTCCGGTCGACGATCGTCTAGCTCAACTTCGACAGATCGTCGAACTTCATTCGACGATCGCTGAGCTCAACTTCACTATATCGTCGAATTCCATTCGACGATCGGTGAGCTCAGGTCAACGATTTTGGCTCTGCTTTGGATCTTTATCTCTGAGCTCAGTTCGACGATCTTTGAGCTCAGATCGACGATATTTTGCTGCTGCATATTTCCAGATCGCTGAGCTCAGCTCGACGATAGCAGAGCTCGGTTCGACGATTTCAGATAACTTCCAGTATTTTTCTAAATTCAAATTCAAATCAGTTAGGAGTTATTCTGCAATTAATTCAGAGATTTGCTAGCCGTTTTCATTCAATTTTGTACCAAGTTTCAAGGGATTTTTCAAGGAATATTTCTGTGTACTTTCCTCCAGAAGAGATTATGCAATTAAGGATGCAATTAATGCAGGCCAACAGCTATACTTGACAGAGAATGTTATTCTAGTCTGTACCAGAGAATAATGAATAAGGATTTTTGAATCTCTCATAGAGCACACACAATACAGAGAGAGATTACAGATTACAGAGACACATTCAAAAACCTTCTGTCTCAAAGAATTCTCAAGAACACTCATCCAAGGAGATCAAGCTTTCTCAAATCTTCAGATCTCTGTAGTTTTCAAAGTGTTCAAGGCCAACATATTTCCAGACTCCAGACATTCAACATTTCAGCTATTGCTGAAATCATCTATTGCTGGAGTTCAATCTTTGAAGGCCTATCACCCTCAGCAAAGCTTTTCTTCCTGAAGATCTCAAGGATTCAGGGGGAGCTTTGACAACAACAATCCACATAGTCATCTCAGTTGTTTGAGAAAGAGAAGACTGTCATCACTCTCTCACCCCCTCTCTGTAAAGGGTTTCTCAA
This sequence comes from Platanthera guangdongensis, assembly GCA_039583875.1. Taxonomy (NCBI): domain Eukaryota; kingdom Viridiplantae; phylum Streptophyta; class Magnoliopsida; order Asparagales; family Orchidaceae; genus Platanthera; species Platanthera guangdongensis. The sequence continues at coordinate 154,846,890 of CM077152.1, forward strand.
ACTCCCTTCAAAAGTTTGAGCTTGGTTTTTGAGCACCTTGTCAAAAGCTCATTGGTGGCAAGACACCTGATCAAAAAATCTGATTTGGTTTTTGAGCACCTTATCAAAAGCTCATTGGTGCCCAGGACACCTGATCAACTCATCCTGCAGTGGATTCCTACCTAGGGTGGTAGAAGAGTGGATGTACCCAAGTTTGGGGAACCACTATATCTCCTTGTGTCTTCTGGTTTTGCTTGCTTTCATTTTTGTTTCTGGCCTTGATTTTTTTGTGCTTAGTTTTTGCTTAACTTAGTGTTGTGATTAAATTTATTATCGTTTCCCTGCTCACACATATTATAATAATTGTTGTAAAAAGTTTCAAAGCACCGTATACTCTATTCACCCCCCTCTAGAGTATATCAGATCTAGTTGCTCTTTCAATTGGTATCAGAGACAGGTTGGTTAAACATACCATACCTGATCTGGTTGTACAGGCTAACACCTGAACCCAAAGATCCCAAACTAGATCTGCTTTTCTTTTGTAGCTTATTATTAGATTTTGTTTGCACAAATAATGGCCCAAAACAAAGATTATGCAAGCACCAGACCTCCAGTGTGCAATCTATCCAAGTTTGCACTCTGGAAAGCAAGGATTAGACTTTACATGAATTCTATTGATGAAGATATCTTTAATTCTGTTTTGACAGTGTGTCCAAGACCCCCAGAGAACACAAGCACAAATGCTTTTCCACCTCCATCAGGAACAGATGCTGACATCAAGAGATGGAAAGTAGCTGATGCTAAGGCTATGAACATCCTAGCCCAGACAATGTCTGATGACATATTTCAAAAGGTAGCTGAATGTAATTCAGCCAAGGAAATTTGGGACAAGCTCTCGGAAATAGTCTCAGGCTCAGCTGATGAGAGAAAGGATAGCAGATCCCATATCATCTCTCAATATGAGAACTTCAAAAAGGGAGAGACTGAGTCAGTGGGAGATATGTACAACAGACTAAGTCTAATTGTCAGTGAACTCAGAACATTGGACAAAGAGATCTCTCTAACAAAACTCAATGACAAGATCCTAATGTGCTTCCCTAGCACTTGGGATTCAAGGATCTGGCCAATTAAGGATGCCAGAAGTCTGAACGAGATCACTACTGAAGCTCTATTGGGTAAGCTCAAATCTTATGAGCTGCTCCTCAAAAATAGAGAGAAAGAACAGAAGGCTGCCTCACCAGCCACAAGAAAAGAGATGACCATAGCATTCAAGGCAACTGAGGATCTGCCTGAAGATAAAGCCACAGGCAATGATGAACTACTCAGTCTGCTGGCCAAAAGATTCTACAAGATAGCCAGAAAGGACTTCAGAAGAAGATCATACAAGGAGCAGGATAAGCCAAGGTATGACAAGTCCACTTGTAATAATAAAGACATTATTTGCTTTGGTTGCAGGAAACCAGGGCACATAGTTCCTGACTGTCCAGAGAACAAGAATAAGGACAGAAGGGACAGTAAAGAAAGAAGAAAGGAGAAAGACTACAAAAGAAATGGCAATGGCAAACCTTCTTCAAGCAAAAACAAGTATACAAGAAAAGGGTTTGTTGCTAAATCCTGGAGTGAGACAGAAGAGGAGTCAGAAGCCTCATCCAGCTCCAGTGATGACGAGGATGATGCAGAAGAAAAGGAGTTCTGCATGATGGTAATTAATGCCTCACAGCACAATTCAGAGGAAGAGGAGTCAGAGTCAGACTCAGAGACTCAACCTGAAGAAGATCAGGTAATTGGTTCTTTTGATTTTAGTTCAGAGGATTTTAAATCTGAATTTAAAGCACTGTGTTTAGACCTGCTAAAGTCTGAGAAAGAGATTATCTCTCTCAGAAATCAATTATCTGAACACAATACTTTAAAGTCAGAAAACCTCAAACTCTCTCAGGAGTTGGAGTGATGTAGGGAATAGATAGCTTCACTGAAAAGTGAGCTCTCTGAGGCCAAGAAGCTTGAAGAATCCCTTAATGGGAGAAGCATCAAGCTGATGGACATCACAAGCACAGTGAACTCTAGATTCAACAGTACACTGGGCTTGGGTGCTTCATCCAGCCAACCTATAGTCCTAACAACTCCCATCAAATTCATTTCTGACAAAGGAAAGGGAGTTGTAGAGGTTGCTAGGAAAAATTCTGATTTGCCTCAGAAAATTAAGTTCCAGCAGAAATCGTCGAACGGAGATCGACAATCGGCGAATGAAGATCGACGATCGCCGAACGCAGCTCGACGATCTCAGGCAAAATCGTCGAAGGCAGATCGACGATCTCAGCCAAAGTTGTCGAACGCAGGTCGACGATCTCAAGTGCCTGAACTCAGCCATAGTCGACTGTCGAACGGAGCTCGACGATCTGACCAAAGATCGTCGAACGCAGCTCCAAGATCGTCGAACAGAGGTCAGAGCTCTGGAAATTTTTTTAAAGGTAAATCAAAATTTAATCCTAAGGGTCCTTCATCCCAAATCTTTAACCCTTATACTGAATGGATTTTACCTCCAAGGAGATATCATCCCGAAGGATATAAGAGTCAACCAGGGATGTCTTTCATTTCAGGATTTTAAAGGCTATCAACCTAGGCCCAAGGTAAACTGGGTCAAAAACAAATGAATTGTTTTATGTGCAGGTGAAGACCTATCCAACATCTAACCAGCAATGGTATTTGGATAGTGGGTGCTCTAAGCACATGACAGGGAACAAGGACAACCTCACATCCTTCAGAGCCAAGCTTGGACCCAAAGTTATCTTTGGTGATTCAAACTTTGGACAGACTAAAGGATATGGTGCAGTCCAGATTGGTTCAGTAACTTTCAAGAAGGTAGCTTATGTGGAAGGACTGAAGCACAACCTAATTAGCATCAGTCAGCTGTGTGATGAAGGCTATCAGGTGACCTTCAGCAAAGCCTTATGCAAAATCAAGTCAGAGGACAACACAACTTTGTTGACAGGTAAAAGGAAAGATAACATTTATCTAGTAGATTTTCTTTCAACTGATGTAGATATTTGCTTGTTTAACTCTGTCTGTAGACCAAATGTTTTATGGCATAAGAGATTAGGACACCTAAACCTTAGAACTATTGCTAGGCTATCCAAGGACAACCTTGTTAGAGGACTACCTTCTGGCCCCTATAAGAAGGAAGGACTCTGCAGGGCTTGTCAATTAGGCAAGCAAACTAAAAACAGCTTTAAGTCACTTAATAAGAGTGATTCACCTAGGATATTGTATCTGTTACACATGGGTCTTTTTGGACCCATCACAGTACAAAGCCTAGGAGGGAAATCCTACACTTTAGTAGTTGTAGATGACTTCTCTAGATTCACTTGGGTATTCTTTCTAAGGAAGAAGTCTGTTAACTTTAAGTGTCTGACAGAGTTTCTCAAATGTATACAGATTGAGTTCAATACTCACATTGCACTGATCAGAAGTTATCATGGGACAGAGTTTGATTCTCTTCTTATGCAAGAGTTCTGTCAGAGTGAAGGGATCAGGCATACTTTCTCAGCTCCTAGAACTCCTCAACAAAATGGGGTAGCTGAAAGGAAAAATAGAACCCTTATTGAATCTGCCACTACATTGTTGTCAGATGCTCATCTACCTCTATCCTTTTGGGCAGAGGCAGTGAACACCTCCAACTATGTGCTGAACAGAAGTCTGATACATAAACTAAAGGGAAAGACTCCCTATGAATTACTCAAAGGGAAGAAACCTAAAGTTGACTATTTTAGAGTCTTTGGTTGTATTTGCTACATTCACAATAATGACAAGAAATATTTAGCAAAATTTCAAGCCAAAGCTGATGAAGGAGTGTTTCTGGGATACTCCATGATCAGCAAGGCCTATAGGGTCTATAACAAATCATCTTTGAAAATTGAGGAATCTGTTCACATTTCTTTTGATGAAACTAACATGTCTTTTAAGGAGAAGAATTCTTCTACCATAGAACCTTTGCAGGAACATTCTCTAGTTGAAGACTTGAACAGGTTACAGGTTGCTCAAGAGGATGAAAGCATTGAAGATGAAGGGAATGCTCAACATAATGAAGAACAACTTGAAGAGACAGTTGTTGTACCACAAGAGGAAATAACAACACAGGTTGGTGAACAATCAACACCCACTGTTGATTTAGTAACGTCAAGAGACCATCCAATTTCACAAATAATTGGAGAAATCTCAGCTGTTGTGCAAACCAGAAATCAGGTCAACCAAAACCTGTTGCACAACTACTTCCTATCTCAAATTGAACCTCAGTCCATTCAAGATGCAGAGCAAGATCCACACTGGATCATTGCAATGCAAGAAGAGTTGCATCAATTTGAGAGGAACAAAGTATGGGAACTAGTGCCAAAGCCTAAGGATCATTCCATTGTTGGAACAAAATGGGTATTCAGAAACAAACTGGATGATCAAGGAGTAATTATAAGGAACAAGGCAAGACTAGTTGCTCAGGGATACTCTCAAGAAGAAGGAATAGACTACGACCAGACCTTTGCACCAGTTGCAAGATTAGAAGTCATCAGAATATTTCTAGCTTATGCAGCTCACAAAGGCTTCAAAGTATATCAGATGGATGTCAAAAGTGCTTTCTTGAATGGAGACATCAAAGAGGAAGTTTATGTCAGACAACCTCCAGGTTTTATCTCTCCTACTTTTCCTGATTATGTTTTTAGATTGAATAAAGCACTATATGGTCTCAAGCAAGCTCCTAGAGCATGGTATGAGACTCTAGCATGCTTTCTTTTGGAAAATGGTTTTATAAGGGGTAGAGTAGGCCAAACTCTTTTTATTAGAACCCATAAGTCCCATACCCTTCTAGTATAGATTTATGTAGACGATATTATTTTCGGTTCTACTGACTCTAAATTGTGCAGAAGGTTTTCTAACCTGATGCATTCCAAATTTGAGATGAGTAGCATGGGTGAGCTATCCTTCTTCCTAGGATTGCAAGTCAAGCAACATGCTGAAGGCATCTTTATTTCTCAAACCAAATATGCAAATGAACTGGTTAAGAAATTTGGCATGTCTGAGGCATCTTGTATGAAAACACCCATGCCTACTAATGCTGTATTGGATGCTGATGAACATGGGAAACCTGTTGATCAGACAACATATAGAGCAATGATTGGCTCTTTACTGTATCTTACAGCTAGTAGACCAGATATAATGTTTGCTACATGTATATGTGCTAGGTTCCAAGTTAGCCCTAGAGAGTCACACCTAACATTAGTAAAGAGGATTCTTAGGTATGTTAAAAGTTGTCCAAATCTAGGTCTCTGGTATCCAAAAGATTCAGCATTTGAGTTAACTGGATTCTCTGATGCTAATTATGCTGGATGCAGAATTGACAGGAAAAGCACCAGTGGAACTTGTCAGTTCCTTGGTGACAGACTTGTCTCTTGGTTTTGTAAGAAATAAACTTCTGTGTCAACTTCAACTCCTGAAGCTGAATATATGGCTGCAGGCAGTTGTTGTTCACAAATCTTGTGGATCCAAAACCAACTCCTAGACTATGGCTACAACTTAGAGAAGTCTAAAGTCTTTTGTGACAATACTAGTGCTATTTCTATAGCTCAAAATCCAGTCCTCCATAGTAGGACAAAACACATAGAGATTAGACATCATTTCTTAAGGGATAATGTTGAAAAGAACAAAATTGAACTACATTATATCCCAACTGATTTACAAAGGGGAGATATTTTCACCAAGCCCTTGGATGAAAAGAAACACACCTTCTTCATAAATCAGTTAGGAATGTTAGATGGAGGAAGTCTTAAATAATATCCAAGATTTTGAAAGCTTAAAAATTGACCAAGACTAGGCAAACATTCTGATTTTTCTTAGTGTCTAGAATTTTTCTGCTCTCTGAACTGTGTTCGACGATTTGCCCAAGATCGTCGAACGGAGATCGACGATTTCCAAAAATCATCGAACTGAGTTCAGCGTCTCTCAGATAGTATGAACTATCTCTTCAGGTCAACGATCGTCGAACGACGCTCGATGATTTTATTCTCTGAACGATCGTCGAACGGAGCTCGACGCTCTCCAATATCGTCGAACGGAGATCGACGATGTTGAAGACTCTTCAGATTCCTTTAGAAGTCTCGATCGTCGAACTGAGTTCAACGATCTTTCCAATTCTGCGTCGAACCCTAATATAAAACTCTTTTTTCGCCGTCGTTCTCACTTGCGCTTTCGATTTCTCTACAAGATTTTTCCTTTCCCTCCAAACAGTTCTACGCTTGGTCATTTTATTTGTTGAGTTTTTGCAGGTACAATGGCTGTGTCAGTTGCTGTTCTTGCTGATTTTTCAAGATATACTGGGTTTGTTCAAGGATCAGAATCTGACTGCTATAATGACCACCAGGATCAAGCTGGCTTCTGATGAAATCAAGGAGTGGGTGTATACTGGCCATAATCAAGATAACATCACCATAGTTGGGTCAATAGCTGGAACTCAGGTACCCTTGACCCCAACCATTCTCTTAGAAGTTTTTGGATTGAGAAATGGAGAAGATTCTGCTGAATTATCTGGAGATGAGTTTTCTGAACTGCTTGCCAGGATGGATCATCCAGAGGGAAACCCTAGCAAGCTATTCAAAAGGAATCTGTCTGTAGAATATAGGTTCCTGGCAGATGTGGTTGGGAAAGTGCTACTGGCAAAGCACTCTGCCCATGATACTATATCAAGATATCAGCTCTGTCTCATGGGAGCTCTTGTGGATAAGAAGAATCTGAACTGGGGAGAGGTTTTCTTTGACCTCATCAAAAAGAAAATCAACAAGAGTTTTGTTAACTTTGGGAGAATCCTTGGAGTATTTCTGCAGCACAGGTGTCCTGCCTTGCTAGTCTCCTCTGTAGTTCATATCAATGCCTCCAAGAGACTGACTTGTGCCCTCTTTGGCAAGTGGGACAGGCAAATCAGCAAGCCTAGCAGGCCCTCATCCAGCAATCCTTCAGGCACAAGGACTTTAAGAGTCACTCCCCCACAGGTCTCTGCTCTTACAGATGACCTGACTGCTGCTGTTGCTCCTCCTCCTCCTCCTTCTCTAATTCCATCCCTTCCCATACCATCCACCATTCCAGCTCCATCCACCATTATCATATCCAGCCCATCTCCAACATCAACACCATCCCCAGAACCCATTCTACCTCCACCAGCAGACCAATTCCACCCACTATTCTCCTATCCTCCACCTGATGTCACTTCATCACCTTCTCATCCATCCTTCACCCTACTGGATGATTCCTTTATGGATGATTCCCCATCATCTCCTCCTGAGTTACCTACCTCCTCCACTTCATTTCAAGACCTCCTACACTACATCATAGACCAACCAACATTCACCCCATCCATATTCATTCCTTTATCCTCCATATCCACCCTACCAACACCTGAGCCATCTCTTCCACCATTCTCCAGCTCTCCACCTCCAGAACCTTCAGCTGCCTCCCTACCCTCTACCTCTGCTCCAGCTCTTGAGCAAGTAGACCTCTCAGCCCTAGCTGACAGGCTGTATGAGTTACTTGCCCCCAGGCTAACTCTGTTGTTGGAGACCTCTTTGGCTCCACTCCAACTGTCAGTGGAAGCCCTCTCTGCCAGGCTCTCTTCCCTCTTCCCTCAGGCAGCACCTGCAGCAGTGTGCCTTGATCCAGATATGTCTGTATCTAGGCAGGGGGAGATGCCATATGAAGAGAATCTTCATGCTGCTGCTGCTGCTTCTGTAAGCATATCCACTTCTGCTGCTCCTCCTGTTGCTGTTGCTGTGCCTCCAGAGAATCAGATTTCAACTCCAGTTCTTGCAATAGACCTCAGGTCTTTGCTATCAGCTTTTGATTCTGCTTTCTTCAGCTGTCTGCCAGAGGTCCATGCTGTCCAGCCTCCAGAAGATTTATCCAAGGCACTTGTGCCTTTTTCTTGCTGTGACCCTAGCATGATCACCTCTTTTGTACATTCAATAATTGCTGCTACTGAAAATGTTGCTGCTGCTGCCTCATCTGAAGAAAGAATTGTTGACACTGCTGCTGAGATTGTTAACAGTGATGCTGAAGTTTCTGCCACTTCTGATGAACCAATCTCCAAGGACATTCTTATGACAGAGGCCACTGAATTTGAGCCTTCTGCAGTCTTTGATGATGTCCCTTCTGTTTCTGTGGCTGATAGTGAATCTGCTGTTGTTAGTGAAGCTGCTGCTGTTGTTGTTTCTGCTTCACCTTCTCCATCTGCTGCTGTCCCTGCTGTTACCATCTCAACACTTGCTGTTGCTGCTGTCTCAACTTCTGCCTCATCTGCTTCTGTTCAGCTTAAAAAGGACTTGATGAAGAAAACAGATGCTCTCTATGATGACCAGAGTTCTGAATCTGATGAATTTAAAATAGCCTCTGATGACTCATCTGCTACCATTGCCAGGAAAAGGAAGGCAAGGAGCAAAGCAATGAAAAGGGTACCTCCTGCTAAAGTTAAAGATAACAATGATATCCCTTATTACATTCTGCATAACTGCCCAATCACTGAACACTGGATGCAATACTCTAAAAACCAGCTGAAAGCAATGAAGAAAAAGAGAAAATATGAGAAGGGTTCATCCCAATTCCAGCATCCTCATCCTCCTCCTGATGCAGGTGCAGGTGGAAGCTCTGCAAGTCAACCACCAGCCAAAAGTCAGGCTCCCTATCAACCTCATGCCAGATCTTACCAAAGGTAAAGCCAATCCAGGGGCTCACATTTTAGGAGAGGAGGATATAGAGGAACTCAAAGAGATATTCAAGTATATTCCAAAGGGTACTCCAGGCAGCAACCATATTCTAGGGGAGGACATAGTTCTGCTGATACAACTTCTGGTCCTTTCCCCTACAAGCTAAGAGAGACTGTGTCTGCCAGGCCTTCTCAAGACAATCCTTCCAACAGGTATGAGCCACCTGTACCTTTTGAGGACCCTGAAAATAATCCAGCTGCTTGGACTGCAAGGTTAAAGGAATTAGCTGCACTGGACCAAATTAAAAAGGCCAGAGAACAAGGATTAGATGCTTCCAACATTTCAACAATGTCTGAGCAAAGACAGAAAGAGCTAGAGAGATATGCCTCAAGTAAATTCTTTGATGCTGACAGATACATGGAATTACATCCTGAAGCAGTGGTTCCCAGGCTTAAACAGAAAACATCTCTAGGTGCAGCAGATGACACCAGGTCCAACAAAGAAGCCCTCAATCCAAACAGAGAAATTAAACTTGTTAAAGGCAAAGAGAAGAAATGATTTTGTAAGGTGACAATTTCTGTGATCTCTGATTGCTATCTGGATGATATATATATCTCTGTGATTCTGCTTTGTCTAGCTGTTGTTTTTATGTTTTACTGATTGTATGTTGTTATTTAAATCTTTCCAAAGTCTGTAAATAGTAATCCTAACCCAAATAGGGGGAGATTGTTGGAACACCCTATTACTAATTTGGGTCAGGATCACTATGTCTCTAGGAATCTTTGCTTGACCTCCTGTATAGCTTAATAGGTCAATTAGAATTGAGTCTAAGGGTTAGTAGTCTAGGTTTGGAAGCTGCCCTAAAGCCCAAGATTTTGTATTTGGAGACTAAGTCATATCGTCGAGCTCAGTACGACGATTTGTCGAACTTCGGTCGACAATCGTCTAGCTCAACTTCGACAGATCGTCGAACTCCATTCGACGATCGCTGAGCTCAACTTCACTATATCTTCGAACTCCATTCGACGATCGGTGAGCTCAGGTCGACGATTTTTGCTCTGCTTTGGATCTTTATCTCTGAGCTCAGTTCGACGATCTTTGAGCTCAGATCGACGATATTTTGCTGCTGCATATTTCCAGATCGCTGAGCTCAGCTCGACGATAGCAGAGCTCAGTTCGACGATTTCAGATAACTTCCAGGATTTTTCTAAATTCAAATTCAAATCAGTTAGGAGTTATTCTGCAATTAATTCAGAGATTTGCTAGCCGCTTTCATTCAATTCTGGACCAAGTTTCAAGGGATTTTTCAAGGAATATTTCTGTGGACTTTCCTCCAGAAGAGATTATGCAATTAAGGATGCAATTAATGCAGGCCAACGGCTATACTTGACAGAGAATGTTATTCTAGTCTGTACTAGAGAATAATGAATAAGGATTTTTGAATCTCTCATAGAGCACACACAATACAGAGAGAGATTACAGATTACAGAGACACATTCAAAAACCTTTTGTCTCAAAGAATTCTCAAGAACACTCATCCAAGGAGATCAAGCTTTCTCAAATCTTCAGATCTCTGTAGTTTTCAAAGTGTTCAAGGCCAACATATTTCCAGACTCCAGACACTCAACATTTCAGCTATTGCTGAAATCATCTATTGCTGGAGTTCAATCTTTGAAGGCCTATCACCCTCAGCAAAGCTTTTCTTCCTGAAGATCTCAAGGATTCAGGGGGAGCTTTGACAACAATAATCAACATAGTCATCTCAGTTGTTTGAGAAAGAGAAGACTGTCATCACTCTCTCACCCCCTCTCTGTAAAGGGTTTCTCAAACTCCCTTCAAAAGTTTGAGCTTGGTTTTTGAGCACCTTGTCAAAAGCTCATTGGTGGCAAGAAACCTGATCAAAAAATCTGATTTGGTTTTTGAGCACCTTATCAAAAGCCCATTGGTGCCCAGGACACCTGATCAACTCATCCTGCAGTGGATTCCTACCTAGGGTGGTAGAAGAGTGGATGTACCCAAGTTTGGGGAACCACTATATCTCCTTGTGTCTTCTGGTTTTACTTGCTTTCATTTTTGTTTCTGGCTTTGATTTTTCTGTGCTTAGTTTTTGCTTATCTTAGTGTTGTGATTAAATTTATTATCGCTTCCCTGCTCACACATATTACAACAATTGTTGTAAAAAGTTTCAAAGCACCATATACTCTATTCACCCCCCTCTAGAGTATATCAGATCTAGTTGCTCTTTCAGTGTCGACACTTGGTGTCGACACCAGCAGCGGCAGTGTCGACACCTTGTGTCGACACCGGCCGCAGTGGTGTCGACACTTGGTGTTGACACCGGCAGCGGTTGTGTCGACACCTTGTGTCGACACCGGCTTGTTGTGGTGTCGACACATCATGTCGACACTGGGCGCTGCGCTTGTTTTGGGGTCAGGAAGACTCGGGGTTGGTTCTTTTTAGGCGTGCAAGGCCGCGTCGGTTGGACCCGACGTTTTTGCCTTGGGTTCGTGTGTTTCTTAGGATTGTTAGTGTGACCTTTCCCTAGGGGGAGCATTGGGTGTTCAGCTAATTTCTGCATGCCGACTCTTGGGTTGTGGCAGGTGGTGGAGTTTTGGTGGCCTCTGGAGGGGTGGTTTTATGTGGAGAGCTGTGGCCACCGTCTTTTTGCCCCGGTTTGGGTTGGTGTGTGTGGGACCCTAAAGCTGCCACTGTTTGACCCCTTAGCCCTTTTTGGATCTGATTTTGGTTATTTATTCAGATCCATGTTTTGACCCCTGCCACTTACCCACGTGTTAGGACTGTTAGTCCCTTTCCTGTTTGTGCTTTCCTTTCTTTTGGCATATATGTATATGTCTTGTTGTTGTTGCAGACTCTTTTGGTAGGGCATAATGGTTTTATTGCTCGCACTTGGTGTGCTCTGCTGTGCTTTAAACTGTACTCTCCTCTTACTGTCACCCCTTTTCTTTTGCTTATAGCAGTTTGTTGTCGGGTTGGTAAACCCTTCTTATTTGCTCATTAATCTATTGCTCTATTTACCTTTTTATTGTTTCCATGCTGAGGTGTTCTTTTCTTGAATGCCTCAGGTCCAGGTTGTAGCAAGTTCAGCGGCTAGTTCTTTTGGAGGGGCTTGTTGGTGGCCTCTAGGGTAGCTAAGATAGCTGATCCCCGTTTTGTTGTGAGGTAGTTCTTTACTTTTCTGTATAGACATACATACTCGCCAGTGGGTTTGTGTCAGGTTGTTGACGCCCACTGGTGGCTCCTTGTGATGCTGGGTATGAATTTAAACTGCTGATTTTGCCTACTTGTGGTTGGTTACTTGCTTCTGGGAAGGATTTATACTAGGTTTCATGTTTGATATTTTAAACCTAAAAGTATTATTATATGTACTCCATGCATAACATGTTTCTAAATCAAAGACACTATTTTTCATACCTACTATATTCACCTTAGAGTCGTGCACGCATAAGTCATCCCCCGGGGACACTTATGCTCCTTTAGGGTGTCAACATAATTGAACCAAAGTACTTTCTGCTGCGTATAAATTTAATTTTTAACTGTGGACTAGCTGATCTACCGTGCCGAGGGATACGGCCATTCAACATAACTGATTTTCTTTCATATTTAATCAACAATTTTTTTCCTTAAAATCTAGCGTCTGGAGTTTCGCCTGAGCGTGTACAGTTATCCCCTGCACGACGTGGCATCACGGCACGTGTTTTCCCTTACTCTGATACGATTTTACCGTTGGAAAAATGCGGGTTGTGACACTCGCAGTGTTACAGGCACAGCCTACTGGGCAGGCAAGGCCTGCAGGGGTGCCAGTATTGCCTGGTGCAAGGCAAGAGCGCGATGAAGCTGTGGTGGATGAGCAAGCAACAGACGAGAAGTTGAAGAGGTTTATGGAGTTTCATCCACCTACATTTGGCGGGACGGGTTCCCCAATGCAGACGGAAGATTGGCTTGCTAAAGTGAAGAGGATCATGACCGCAATCAGGACTGCGGAGGAGCAGATAGTGACCTTAGCCACTTTTCTACTGGAAGGCGACGCGAGACATTGGTGGTATGAATTGGAAGTGCACCTCCTAGCAGGTCGAGGTTTAGAGGAAATCTTGATTGAATATTTTTCACAATTATTTCTGTCTAAATATTTGCAAGTGTCCCAGCGGATTGCTATTGAGAATGAGTTTTTACGTCAGGTACAGGGAGAAAGTGATATTGATACTTACCTGCATGAATTTTCTCGACTGGGGAGCTATGTGGGGTCTAACTTCGTTGAGGAAGCGCGAAAGTCGAATCGCTTTTATGAGGGACTGCGTGATGAGTTGAGGTTAGCACTCCCGAGTTCGGTGAACCAAGGCTTAAAAGAATTGGTCGACACAACTCGGGCGCTGGAGAAGGATTTGAAACGCGTACAAGAGAAGAAGAGCCTGGCAGTGGAGAAGCCAGAATTTAAAGTTCTGCAGTCGGAACAATCGGAGTTTCGGAAATGAGATAAGAAAAGGTTCAGGCCTGCTGAACCAACTCCGTCGATTGTTTCTTCGAGAGCAACCAATGGACAAGGACGTGTGGAGACACGTACGTGTTTTAGATGTGGCATGCAAGGACATTTAGCCAACAATTGTTGGAGTGACTCTCCAAGGGGTGAGAAAAATATAGGTGCGTCTTATGAAGAAAATGGTAAAGTAGTGGCTGAGTCATCTATATCCCGGACGCAACCTCAATTGCATAATCTTGAAGTGCAAGAGCCACAAAGCTCAATCGGTGAAGTACAGCCTCGAGTGTTTAGGTTGGAACTCCAAGAGGCTATCAAACGACGGATGAAAGATGATGCTGAGAGCGAAAATAAGTAAACTATGTGATATTTTGGTGTAAATATATGTTGTCTATCATATTGGACGATGAAATATTTCTGTACACCTTCTTTTATCCAGGTGATCGATCGTGTAAGGTGTATGTATATTATGTTTGGATATATAAGGGATGCACATATGGTAGAGATATGTATGTATGTATGTTCTGTTTGTTATATTTGTTTGTGCGATGTCGTGGGGCGAGACAAGCTGCGGCCTCTGAGCTCTAGCCCGGATCGTTTTGCTAGGGAATAGCATGGTTATGTTGCTGGTTGTCGTTTAGCGAAATTTCAGGACGAAATTTTTTGAAGGAAGGGAGGGTTGTAACACCCCAAATCCCAATTTGGGTTCAGGTTGGGTAACACGGCCTGGGACACGGTCGTGTCCCATGGCGTGTCGCGCTCGGGTCGACAAACTGCGTTCGACGATCGTCGAGCTGCAAGTACGTTGAGTACACGGCCTGTGACACGGACGTGTCGTAGGGCATGTCCTTCTATGGATCAACCAGAGATGAGTGTGATGGTGGACACGGGGTGTCCTAGGGTACACGGCCTGTGACACGGGCGTGTCACTGGCCGTGTCCCGCTCGGGTTTGATTGAGGTTGTGCTGTGTGGGGTACACGACTTCTAGACATGAGTGTGTCGACCATGACACGGGCGTGTAGGGTGTGACACAAGCGTGTCACATGACCGTGTACTGCTCTGGTTTGAGTCGGTTGTGTGCCGCTTAAGGGACACGACCTATGACACTGGCGTGTCACAGGGCGTGTTAGACTGTGTTCAGCCTTTTTCTGGGCAAATCAAGGACATCCATTTCCCTTATCCTGGATCCAAGGGTGCAGGACCTTCCCTGGTGATATAAGGACGAGATTGGAAGGTTTATCCTCCATTCATTCCATTTTCTCAAGAGCTAGGAGAAAGAGAGAGAGAGAGCGGGAGAGAGGGATGAAGGAAAGGGAGAAGGAAGTCAGCTGCTGGAGGAGCTGCGGAGTGCAGAATTAAGATTCGAGTTTGGATTCTGGGAGAAATAGCCGAGGCGGTGATTTCCATCCGGCTAGTTCATGGATCCAAAGCAATCGTCAAGGGTAATGATCTCCTTCTTGGATAATCGAAGTCCTTTATTTAGGTATATGCATGGAATCCTCCACCAAGAGGTGGACATCATAAGTGATTCCCAGTTAAGTCTGCATCTAGAGCCGGAAGTGTGGAGTACGACATAAGCATGCTGTGTGAAGCCCATCTGGATGGTTTATTTGGATTTGTGATGATCATGGGTAAACCGGAGAAGACTCTGTGTATTTTATGGATGTTTATGTATATGAGCCTAAGCTCTTGTGTATGGATGCTGATCTTGGATGCTTTGCGTAAGCTCCTTGTGGTGTGAGCATTGTAAGCACTAATTGCTATAGCAGAGCGAAAAGTTGCGGCCAATCAGGAGGGAAGGCCGACCCGCGTCTAGTGGTGCGCTACTGACAGTTTGAGCACGGGAAAGGCTGACCAGCCCCTGGTAGTTTTGGGAGGTCGATTGGTGGCAATGTTTGGGAGGACGCGAGGCAGACCCTACTTGCTGCACCACAATTGTGGGTCGATCTATTAATGCTGAAGTTTGTCGTGAGATTATCAACTCTAAGTGGTTTGGGCGGAATTCTCCCAGTCTGCGGGTTGGGACGACTAGGACCTGCCAGCCAACAAGTTAATAATTCTCTGATCGGTGGTGTTTCCACGGAGTCCGGTACACCATAAGGTGCCATGAGTGCACGAAGCGTCTGGTGGAGACCGGTGTTTGTGATATTGTTGTGCCTGAGTTCACTTGTTGTGATTGATCGCTATTATGATTACAATGTATATAGGGAAGGAACCACTGCCCCGGGTAAGGGGTATGGTCGTTATAATTGGTCAGCTAATGCTGACCAATGCTTTGTTTACCGCTCTTGGGGTGGATGTCTATTTCCAGGTGTTGATGGGTTGAATTGAATTGAGTGGAATGAAGCCTTGCTGCTGAAGGCCTTTGAAGGTCGTGCGAAGAATGTTTGGATTTCATGTGTCGCCGCCTGTGTGCCGATGTATGAAGCTGTATATTTGTAAAGAGTAACTTGTAAGGCCTTAAGGCAATGAGCATGTGTGTGTTGTATACATTCCTGGTTATATATATAAATATGGAGTTTATATATTTAGTGGACATTCGCTATGATGAGTTCATACAACTGAAAATACTGCGCTAGAATGCTCTGAGTTAGGATAGGAGTAGAATGAGATTTTGATATCCCAACATAATTCTGTTGTTTGTCTGTGAAATATGGTGTGGGGCCCCGGCCTGACCCACCATTATATTCCATGTGACGAATGGAGGTGTTACAACCTCAATGTTAATCTGCTACATTGACTCTACCGAGTCCAAACCTGACTCTACACCAACCCAGAATTTTGAGTACATAACACATCTGGACTGCACATTCGCTTGGAGATTCCTGAGGCTAATTTAATCCAACGAAGGCGAGTAACCATTGTTGGAAAGGTCTTTCCATGGGTTACAACTTTCATGCTCAGACCACAACCCAGATCCGAGAGTAACATACTTGAAATTAGCTTTAAAGTCTGCTGCGTACAAAACACAATTTCTGCATGCTAGGTTTGTCGGCCGTCAAATTCGTTCAGACTTTCCTGGGGCTTCAAACTTCGCCTGAAGTGGTACAACCACTCGTTGGAAAGGTATTTTCAAGGACTTCTACTTTCGTGTTTAGTCAAAAGCCCAGTTCTGACAATATCACACCTGAAAATGGCCAAGAAGATCGCAGCGTGCAGAACACAGATTCTGCACGCATCTTAAGGCGGAAAGAACGACATCGGTTCATCTTCCTCCTCAAGCCGATCTTCCCCAAATCACATCTAGACTTCCTCCTCCCTTATTCACCCTCAACAAGGCCACGTTTCTTCACAAAACCATCTTCCATCATCCCAAAGAAGGAGGGAGAGGTTGAAGACATCTAAACCCTATGACACAAGTCCTAGCATGGCCTTTCCTAGAAAAACTCCTTCTCCCAAATTAAGACTCTCTTGAGTCGATGTATCACCTAAGTAATAACTAGAGATCTAGCACCAAGGGAGAGGGGAGGAAGATCGCCTCGTTTCTAGTTTTTGCACCATTTCCGGCCAAGGATCTCGTCACTGTTCTCAGTGGCATCTTCTTCTCCTCGGCGACGGCGGTTCTTCGCGGGATGAAGACTTGCTCCAGCACTTTCTTCCTCCACTCCAGCAGTTTCTAGATAAAGGGCTTGGAATGAAGAATGAAAATGTCTAGGGTTTTAATTTCCCTTATATGTGAAAAATGACACGGGTTGGGACATGCCTGTGTCCTTACCCGTGTCCTGCTCGGGTGAAGCATTACAGGAGGTTTCACTATCGTTTTGATACACAAACAAGGGTAGGGACACGCCCGTGTCTCTACCCGTGTCCCAGTGACACGGCCGCGTTGCTGACCGTGTCCTTCTCAAGACACGCTTCGTCGAGTTTACTTGGCACACACGGGTAGGAACACGCCCGTGTCTCTACCCGTGTCCTCCTCGGGTCACACTTCGTCGAGCTCTCCTCAACACACACGGGTAGGGACATGCCTGTGTCTTTACCCGTGTCCTCATACACACGGGTAGTGACATGCCCGTGTAACTACCCGTGTCCTTCTCTGGGATAACTCGAGTCGTCGACTCGAGTGTTAGCTGGACAGACACGGGTAGGGACACGCTCATGTCTCTACCTGTGTCCTTCTCGAGAACAATTGGTTGGACATACACAGGTAGGGACATGCCATGTCCTCACTGTATCTTCATACACATGGGTAGTGATATGCTCGTGTCACTACCCGTGTCCTTCTCTAGACGTACTCGAGTCGTCGACTCGAGGGCTAGCCTCACACACACCGGTAGGGACACGCCCGTATCTCTACCCGTATCCTATTCTGGACTGACTTCACCTCCCTTTTACAAATACAGTTCAGCTGCCATAACTTCCCTGAGCCCGAGTCAGCTCTCCTAACTCAAAAACGCGCACGAGGGGCCTAGCGCGAATCGGGATGTTACAGGTACTTGGCTCTGAAGCTTCTTCTTCACTCTCTTCCTGTGCAAGAGTAGGTGATGCAGCCTTGACTTTTCTTGAGCTGTCTGCCTTTAGTGCGACAGACTTCTCCTTAAATGAAGACTGGCTCTTCTCTTCTTTAACTTTTCTTGAATTGATTTGCAGCTCATATTACATAAGCTTTTAGAAGAGATTTTGAGGGTCAGTCTCTGCCAGCTTACCAAACTCCCGTATTTCACAGATTTTGTTGTACCATTCCTTATTTAGGGACCTCAGAAATTTAACATTCAATTCTCCATTAGTGAAGACCCGTCCATGTACCCTTAGGCCGTTAACAATCTTGAAGATGCGTTGGTAGAAAGCCTGCGGCGGAGTAATGAGGAGTTATCGAGGCAAGTAGTGGCTATGCAGGCTCAGATTCAGTCTCTTGTAGCAGTGGTGGCGGGACAGACACCGAGAGCTCAGGACCCCGCTGAGGGGGTAGCTGTTCCTGCCCCTCCTGCTCCTCCGGTGCCTTTGGTTGTGGTGCCCCCGGAGATGACGTTCATATCCAAGTTTCAGCGGCTGAGACCCCCTACCTATGATGGGCAGGCAGATTTCATGATTTTGGATGACTGGCTGATTACCATCGAGGAGATGTTCTCTTACTCTGGGATTACAGACGATCAGAGAGTGATGCTCGCTGCTTACCAGCTCAAGGGCTTAGCAAAGAATTGGTGGCTGAGGGAGAAAGAGAGCTTAGTGGCAGGTTGCACTTGGGAGTCATTTAAGGTGATGTTGTTAAGTAAGTTTCTGCGTTCAGTCGAGCGGGACCGGCTAATGAATGACTTTCTTCATCTAAAGCAGAGGAAACTCACGGTTACTAAGTATGAGATTGAGTTTAGTAAGTTGAGTCGGTTTGCTCCGGGTCTGGTGAGTGTTGAGGCAGACCGAGTTAAGCGATTTCTGGGTGGACTAAGAAGCGACATTCAGCAGTTAGCGAATGCCTATGGAGCAGTCAGTTATGCCAGCGTGGTTGAAGCTGCCTTGAGAGTTGAGGCCATTGAGAATGCCAAGAATAGAGGCAAGCAGTTAAGGAAGGATAAGCAGAAGTCCGGAGGAGGGAAGAGCCCTCAGGAACCTGATGCTGTCTCAAGAAAGAAGGTCAAAGAGATTTGTAGCTTTTGAGGCCGGCCAGGCCACCCCTTTGAGAAGTGTTTCAAAAGGTTTGGAGCGCAGAAGAAGGAACAGGTGCACGCGATTCAGGGTGTTTCCAGGGGAGACTTGGTGTGTGCCTTGTGTGGAAGGAAGGGGCATGAGGCTGCCCGTTGTTGGTTAAAAGATAAGGTCTGTTTTCAGTGCGGCCAGAAGGGTCATCTCAAGACAAGGTTCCCTCAGACCCAGTCTATTCTGCAGCCAGTTCCCCTCCAGGCTTTTCCACCGCCTCAGCAAATGGATAAAGGAAAGGGGAAGCTGAATGTGCTTTCGGCAGACGAAGCGCAGACCTCGACCCAGGTTATCTCAGGTTCGACTCCTCCCCAGTCGTTTCGTTACGTTCCCTTTTTGGTTGTAGTTTTCATTTTAGCGCTTGTTGCCTTAGATGCGTGTGCAATTCGTAGGAAGATTTAAGGTAAAGAACCGCTGGGCGCGAGTTCTCTTCGATTCCGGCGCTACCCACTCGTTTGTGGCTAGAGCCTTCGTAGAGCGGTTCAGTTTGGGCCTAGATCGTGTTGGTGGTGCCTTCTGCGTTAAGTTCCCCTCCGGTGACTCTGTGGTTACGGACCTGGGTGTACTAGATTGTCTGATTTTGTTGCGAGATTTTCTAGCCAAGGAAGATTTGAAGGTGATTGACCTGGAGGACTTTGACGTTATTTTGGGCATGGACTGGTTGTCAAGGTACGATGTTGTGATCCAGTGCAAGGTTAAGCGCTTGGACTTCGTCAAAGACAATGGTCAGCCAGGGAGCATTTACGGATATTCTCTCCAGGAGTCTCCAATCATTTCTGCGGTGCGTGCTCGGAGGTTGCTTGTTTCTGGCTGTTTTGCCTGTGTGGTTTCTCTGGTAGGGACGATTGTTAGTGTGCCCCGTTTGGAAGAGATTCCTGTGGTGTGTGACTTCTCTGATGTGTTTCCTGACGATCTTCCCGGTCTTCCACCCGATCGTGATGTCGAGTTTGTGATAGATTTGGAGCCAGGCACGCGTCCTATCGTAAAGGCGCCGTACCGGATGGCCCCGCGAGAGCTGGAAGAGTTGCGAATTCAGCTGGATGAGTTGTTGGCAAAAGGCTTTATAAGGCCGAGTTCTTCTCCTTGGGGTGCGCCAGTGCTGTTCGTTAAAAAGAAGGATGGGTCGATAAGGTTATGCATTGACTATAGAGAGCTGAACAAGGTTACTATTAAGAACAGGTACTCTTTGCCGCGAATCGACGATTTGTTCGACCAACTGCGTGGTAGTGTCGTGTTTTCCAAGATAGATCTTCGTTCGGGCTATCACTAGATGAGGATTCGGGAGTCAGATGTTCCACGGACGGCGTTCCGCTCTCATCATGGGCATTTTGAGTTTTTGGTTATGTCATTCGGTTTGACTAATGCGCTCTCAGCTTTTATGGATTTGATGAATAGAGTTTTCAAGGATTTTTTAGATAAGTTTATGATTGTATTTATAGATGATGTGTTGGTGTATTCTAAGGATGCGGAGGAGCATGATCGACATTTGCGGCTGGTCTTGGCGACTCTGAGAGACCATAAGCTATACGCCAAGCTGAGCAAATGTGAATTTTGGTTGCCTCAAGTATCTTTTCTAGGCTACGTGATTAATAAGGAGGGAATATCGGTGGACCCAGAAAATATCGCTGCTGTTATGGAATGGGCGAGACCTGTTACCCCCAAAGAGATCAGAAGCTTCTTGGGTTTGGCTGGTTATTATAGAAGATTTGTAGAAGGTTTCTCTACCTTGTCCGCGTCGTTGACCAAGTTGACGCAGAAGAATGTAGCCTTTATATGGGATGGCAAGTGTGAGAAGGCTTTTGAGGAACTAAAAAGAAGGCTATGTTCGGCTCCAATTTTGTCTTTGCCTATGGATGGTAGTGAGTATGATATATATGTGGATGCGTCACATGTCGGTCTGGGCTGCGTTTTGATGCAGGGCGGTAAGGTGATTGCGTACGGGTCAAGACAGCTAAAGACTCACGAGAAGAATTACCCTACGCATGACCTGGAGTTTGCAGCTGTGATCTATGTGCTGAAATTGTGGAGGCATTTGCTATATGGCGCGCAATGCAAGATTTTCACGGATCATAAGAGTTTGAAGTATGTCTTCACTCAGAAAGAATTGAATCTGCGCCAGCGGCGGTGGTTGGAGTACGTGGCCGACTATGATGTCAAAATTCAGTATCATCTGGGCAAGGCAAATATGGTGGTTGATGCCCTGAGTCGGAAGTCAGGTAAGATTTTTAATCTTTCTGCCGAGCGTCTAGTGGAAGAGTTTCTTTTGATGGACATTTCTGTGTGAGGCTGTGATTCGCAGAGTAGCTTGACAGTAGCAGAACCTTCGTGGATTGTGCTTACGAGACTGCATCAGAAGGACGATCCTGATCTTCTGCATTTGTATCTTCGAGCTGAAAAAGGTGAATTACCAGACTTCTCTATAGATGATGCAGGTACCTTGAAGTATCGTGGCAGGTTTTGCATCCCCGCAGTTGGAGATATCCGGGATATGGTGTGCAGAGACGCCCACGGATCTAGTGTTGCCTACCATCCAGGGTCTACCAAGATGTATCATGATTTAAAACAGATTGCCTGGTGGTACGGGGTGAAGAAGGACATAGCCAGATTTGTTTCAGAGTGTTTCACTTGCAGGCGTGTGAAAGCCGGCCATGGGAGGCCTGGTGGCAAGCTGACTCCCTTGGAGATTCCGATGTGAAAGCGGGAGAGTATCTCGATGGATTTCATTACCGGCTTACCGAGATCTCCTAAGGGGCATGATTCAGTTTGGGTAATCGTAGACAGATTGACGAAGAGCGCTCATTTCGTACCATTTAAGATCGATTATCCGATGAGGAAGATAGCCGAGCTGTATTTGGAAGAGGTTGTCAGATTGCATGGTGTACCCGTAAGTATCATATCAGATCGAGACTCAAGGTTCACGTCTCGTTTTTGGAAGAGCCTTCAAGAGGGGTTGGGTACAGATTTGAGATATTCCACGGCTTATCATCCGCAGACCAATGGTCAGACGGAGCGAGTAAATCAGATTGTGAAAGATATGATCCGATGCTATATTCTGGACCACGGAGGAGCGTGGGATGAGCGCTTGCAGCTTATGGAATTCGCATATAATAACAGTTATCAAGAAAGCCTGCAAATGGCTCCTTTTGAAGCTTTGTATGGGAGGCGCTGCAGGACTCCCTTGTTTTGGGCTGAGCTTGGCGAGGGACCTTTGTTGGGTCCAGAAGCGCTTGAGGAGATGGAAACCGCTGTGAAGCTTATTCGGGAAAAGCTTCGGATAGCCCAGGAGAGATATGAGAAGAACGCCAATCGGTGTATATCGGACTTGGAATTTGCCGTGGGGGACTCGGTGTTCCTAAAGGTCTCCCCGTTGATTGGAGTCAAGCGGTTTGCAAGAATAGGAAGTTGGACCCGAGGTACGTGGGGCCGTTCCCGATTGTTGAGCGGATTGGTGTATCAGCCTACAGGTTGGCTTTGCCCGCAAATTTCCCTGGCGTGCATGATGTCTTTCACGTCAGTCAGCTGCGGAAATGTGTGGTAAATGGCAGGCAGGTTTTGGATTTTGTGCCTCAGTTGGAGCCGAATCTTTCTTATGTGGAGGTGTCTGTTCGCATTTTGGTATCTCAAGTTCGGGCGTTGCGGAAGAAGACTATTCCTATGGTTAAAGTTTTATGGAGGAATCAGGAAGTGGAGAGCGCGACTTGGGAGTTGGAGTCGGCTATGAGGGAGGCTCACCCTCATCTATTTCCCTGATCTTGTGCCTGGTATGCTCTGTTTTATTATATAGCCCTTTCCTAGCTCTTTCTCTCTCCTTCTATATAGGAGTGTTGTGAGTAAAGTTTCGAGGCGAAACTTTCTTTTAGGGGGAGTGGCTGTAACGCCCCCGGTTTTTCTGTGTTTTGTTTGATCTTTGGCTGGCGTTACGATTGCATATTTCCGGCTTTTTGCCATTGTAAAGCGTGGTCCTAGCTCTTAGGGTTCCATGTGTAGCCTGTTTGTAGCCTGTTAGCAAGATTCCCCAGCTAGCTGGAGTCCGTTTGATGACTCGGCTGGGCCTCTTAGGGAATGCTTGTGTTTTGGCTTCAGGTGGTGTTATCCCGGGTTTTGTTCGTCGAATGCTAATTTCGACTTCGCAGTTGTGTTCGTAGCGTGGGTTTTTAGCTGCGACGTGAATTTCGTCATTTTCTGAGATGTTTCGGGTCTCGTGTTGTTTTGATTTTGAGTGTAAGTAATTATTATTATGTTGATTGTTTATTATTAAACTGCTGTATATATATATATATATATAGCCTTAGGTTAGAAATAGGGCTCGGTTCTTTGTTTCCTTTCTTTTCTCTATTTGGAAGCCGCCGCCTGTACGAGAGGAAGTGCACCGTCGGACTACCCTAGCCTTCGGACGCCAATTTCCTAGAGATTTAGCGGTCGAAATTCGATTTTGAGAGTGGATCTGGACTGCCCTCGCCTGGATCCGCATTCTTTCTTCTCCTCAGCTGGTGCTCTGCGGCTAGATCCGAGAGTGGGGGATGCCGCCAGCCAAGCTTTTCTGGTATTAAGGCAAGTGATGTCCCCTCATCCTTGCCAAAGTTGATCTTTGTCTTTTTCTTTGATTTAATTTTATCTCTTTCCTGCTTAGATCTTAGGTGTACTCTAGGGTTCGTTCCCGATCATACCGGGGTTAGTGTAGAGAAGTTCCAGTTAATCTCAGTTTTTTCTGAGGTATTGTGTCTATTAGGGGCAGATTTGGTTCGGTTCAGGTCGAGTAGTTGCTATTGTCGATGGATGTTGTATCCTAGAGAGAGTCCTCGTTCTCGTTTCTGGTTGGTTGCTGGATCTGGCGCCTGTAGCCAGTCGGGGTGTCGACACCGTTGTGTCGACACCGGCTAGTCGGGGTATCGACACCGTTGTGTCGACACCGGCCAGTCGTGGTGTCGACACTTGGTGTCGACACCAGCAGCGGCAGTTTCGACACCTTGTGTCGACACCGGCCGCAGTGGTGTCGACACTTGGTGTCGACACCAGCAGCGGCAGTGTCGACACCTTGTGTCGACACCGGCCGCGGTGGTGTCCACACTTGGTGTAGACACCAGCAGCGGCAGTGTCGACACCTTTTGTCGACACCGACCGCAGTGGTGTCGACACTTGGTGTCGACACCAGCAGCGGCAGTGTCGACACCTTGTGTCGACACCGGCCGCAGTGGTGTCGACACTTGCTGTCGACACCGGCAGCGGTTGTGTCGACACCTTGTGTCGACACCGGCTTGTCGTGGTGTTGACACATCGTGTCGACACTGGGCGCTGCGCTTGTTTTGGGTTCAGGAAGACTCGGGGTTGGTTCTTTTTAGGCGTGCAAGGCCGCGTCGGTTGGACCCGGCGTTTTTGCCTTGGGTTCGTGTGTTTCTTAGGATTGTTAGTGTGACCTTTCCCTAGGGGGGCATTGGGTGTTCAGCTAATTTCTGCATGCCGACTCTTGGGTTGTGGCAGGTGGTGGAGTTTTGGTGGCCTCTGGAGGGGTGGTTTTATGTGGAGAGCTGTGGCCACCGCCTTTTTGCCCCGGTTTGGGTTGGTGTCTGTGGGACCCTAAAGCTGCCACTGTTTGACCCCTTAGCCCTTTTTGGATTTGATTTTGGTTATGTATTCAGATCCATGTTTTGACCCCTGCCACTTACCCACGTGTTAGGACTGTTAGTCCCTTTCCTGTTTGTGCTTTCCTTTCTTTTGGCATATATGTATATGTCTTGTTGTTGTTGCAGACTCTTTTGGTAGGGCATAATGGTTTTATTGCTCGCACTTGGTGTGCACTGCTGTGCTTTAAACAGTACTCTCCTCTTACTGTCACCCCTTTTCTTTTGCTTATAGCAGTTTGTTGTCGGGTTGGTAAACCCTTCTTCTTATTTGCTCATTAATCTATTGCTATATTTACCTTTTGATTGTTTCCTTGCTGAGGTGTTCTTTTCTTGAATGCCTCAGGTCCAGGTTGTAGCCAGTTCAGCGGCTAGTTCTTTTGGAGGGGCTTGTTGGTGGCCTCTAGGGTAGCAGAGATAGCTGATCCCCGTTTTGTTGTGAGGTAGTTCTTTACTTTTCTGTATAGACATACATACTCGCCAGTGGGTTCGTGTCAGGTTGTTGACGCCCACTGGTGGCTCCTTGTGATGCTGGGTATGAATTAAAACTGTTGATTTTGCCTACTTGTGGTTGGTTACTTGCTTCTGGGAAGGATTTATACTAGGTTTCATGTTAGATATTTTAAACCTAAAAGTATTATTATATGTACCCCATGCATAACATGTTTCTAAATCAAAGACACTATTTTTTTCCTCAACGTAAAACACTATTTTTCATACCTACTATATTCACCTTAGAGTCGTGCACGCATAAGTCGTCCCCCGGGGACACTTATGCTCCTTTAGGGTGTCAACATAATTGAACCAAAGTACTTTCTGCTGCGTATAAATTTAATTTTTAACTGTGGACTAGCTGATCCACCGTGCCGAGGGATACGGCCATTCAACATAACTGATTTTCTTTCATATTTAATCAACAATTTTTTTCCTTAAAATCTAGCGTATGGAGTTTCGCGTGAGCATGTACAGTTATCCCCTGCACGACGTGGCATCACGGCACGTGTTTTCCCTTACTCTGATACGATTTTACCGTTGGAAAAATGCGGGTTGTGACACTCGCAGTGTTACAGGCACAGCCTACTGGGCAGGCAAGGCCTGCAGGGGTGCCAGTATTGCCTGGTGCAAGGCAAGAGCGCGCTGAAGCTGTGGTGGATGAGCAAGCAACGGACGAGCAGTTGAAGAGGTTTATGGAGTTTCATCCACCTACATTTGGCGGGACGGGTTCCCCAATGAAGGCGGAAGATTGGCTTGCTAAAGTGAAGAGGATCATGACCGCAGTCAGGACTGCGGAGGAGCAGAAAGTGACCTTAGCCACTTTTCTACTGGAAGCCGACGCGAGACATTGGTGGTATGAATTGGAAGTGCACCTCCTAGCAGGTCGAGGTTTAGAGGAAATTTTAATTGCAGATTTTTCACAATTATTTCTGGCTAAATATTTGCAAGTGTCCCAGCGGATTGCTATTGAGAATGAGTTTTTACGTCAGGTACAGGGAGAAAGTGATATTGATACTTACCTGCATGAATTTTCTTGACTGTGGAGCTATGTGGGGTCTAACTTCGTTGAGGAAGCGCGAAAGTCGAATCGCTTTTACAAGGGACTGCGTGATGAGTTGAGGTTAGCACTCCCGAGTTCGGTGAACCAAGGCTTAAAAGCATTGGTCGACACAACTCGGGCGCTGGCGAAGGATTTGAAACGCGTACAAGAGAAGAAGAGCCTGGCAGTGGAGAAGCTAGAATTTAAAGTTCTGCAGTCGGAACAATCGGAGTTTCGGAAATGAGATAAGAAAAGGTTCAGGCCTGCTGAACCAACTCCGTCGATTGTTTCTTCGGGAGCAACCAATGGACAAGGACGTGTGGAGACACGTACGTGTTTTAGATGTGGCATGCAAGGACATTTAGCCAACAATTGTTGGAGTGACTCTCCAAGGGGTGAGAAAAATATAGGTGCGTCTTATGTAGAAAAGGGTAAAGTAGTGGCCGAGTCATCTACATCCCGGACGCAACCTCAATTGCATAATCTTGAAGTGCAAGAGCCACAAAGCTCAATCGGTGAAGTACAGCCTCGAGTGTTTAAGTTGGACCTCCAAGAGGCTATCGAACGATGGATGAAAGATGATGCTGAGAGCGAAAATAAGTAAACTATGTGATATTTTGGTGTAAATATATGTTGTCTATCATATTGGACGATGAAATATTTCTGTACACCTTCTTTTATCCAGGTGATCGATCGTGTAAGGTGTATGTATATTATGTTTGGATATATAAGGGATGTACATATGGTAGAGATATGTATGTATGTATGTTCTGTTTGTTATATTTGTTTGTGCGATGTCGTGGGGCGAGACAAGCTGCGGCCTCTGAGCTCTAACCCGGATCGTTTTGCTAGGGAATAGCATGGTTATGTTGCTGGTTGTCATTTAGCGAAATTTCAGGACGAAATGTTTTGAAGGAGGGGAGGGTTGTAACACCCCAAATCCCAATTTGGGTTCAGGTTGGGTAACGCAGCCTGGGACACGGTCGTGTCCCAGGGCGTGTCGCGCTCGGGTCGACAAACTGCGTTCGACGATCGTCGAGCTGCAAGTAAGTTGAGTACACGGCCTGTGACACGGACGTGTCGTAGGGCATGTCCTTCTATGGATCAACCAAAGATGAGTGTGATGGTGGACACGGGTGTGTCCTAGGGTACACGGCCTGTGACACGGGCGTGTCACTGGCCGTGTCCCGCTCGAGTTTGATTGAGGTTGTGCTGTGTGGGGTACACGACTTCTAGACACGAGTGTGTCGACCATGACATGGGCGTGTAGGGTATGACACAAGCGTGTCACACGACCGTGTACTGCTCTGGTTTGAGTCGGTTGTGTGCCGCTTAAGGGACACGACCTATGACACTGGCGTGTCACAGGGCATGTTAGACCGTGTTCAGCCTTTTTCTGGGCAAATCAAGGACGTCCATTTCCCTTATCCTGGATCCAAGGGTGCAGGACCTTCCCTGGTGATATAAGGACGAGATTGGAAGGTTTATCCTCCATTCATTCCATTTTCTCAAGAGCTAGGAGAAAGAGAGAGAGAGAGCGGGAGAGAGGGATGAAGGAAAGGGAGAAGGAAGTCAGCTGCTAGAGGAGCTGCGGAGTGCAGAATTATGATTCGTGTTTGGATTCTGGGAGAAATAGCCGAGGCGGTGATTTCCATCCGGCTAGTTCATGGATCCAAATCAATCGTCAAGGGTAACGATCTCCTTCTTGGATAATCGAAGTCCTTTATTTAGGTATATGCATGGAATCCTCCACCAAGAGGTGGACATCATAAGTGATTCCCAGTTAAGTCTGCATCTAGAGCCGGAAGTGTGGAGTACGACATAAGCATGCTGTGTGAAGCCAATCTGGATGGTTTGTTTGGATTGGTGATGATCATGGGTAAACCGGAGAAGACTCTGTGTATTTTATGGATGTTTATGTATATGAGCCTAATCTCTTGTGTATGGATGCTGATCTTGGATGCTTTGCATATGCTCCTTGTGGTGTGAGCATTGTAAGCACTATTTGCTATAGCAGGGCGAAAAGTTGCGGCCAATCAGGAGGGAAGGCCGACCCGCGTCTAGTGGTGCGCTACTGACAGTTTGAGCACGGGAAAGGCTGACCAGCCCCTGGTAGTTTTGGGAGGTCGATTGGTGGCAATGTTTGGGAGGACGCGAGGCAGACCCTACTTGCTGCACCACAATTGTGGGTCGATCTATTAATGCTGAAGTTTGTCGTGAGATTATCAACTCTAAGTGGTTTGGGCGGAATGCTCCCAGTCTGCTGGTTGGGACGACTAGGACCTGCCAGCCAACAAGTTAATAATTCTCTGATCGGTGGTGTTGCCACGGAGTCCGGTACACCATAAGATGCCATGAGTGCACGAAGCGTCTGGTGGAGACCGGTGTTTGTGATATTGTTGTGCCTGAGTGCACTTGTTGTGATTGATAGCTACTATGATTGCAATGCATATAGGGAAGGAACCACTGCCCCGGGTAAGGGGTATGGTCGTTATAATTGGTCAGCTAATGCTGACCAATGCTTTGTTTACCGCTCTTGGGGTGGATATCTATTTCCAGGTGTTGATGGGTTGAATTGAATTGAGTGGAATGAAGCCTTGCTGCTGAAGGCCTTTGAAGGCCGTGCGAAGAATGTTTGGATTTCTTGTGTGGCCGCCTGCGTGCCAATGTATGAAGCTGTATATTTGTAAAGAGTAACTTGTAAGGCCTTAAGGCAATGAGCATGTGTGTGTTGTATACATTCCTGGTTATATATATAAATATGGAGTTTATATATTTAGTGGACATTCGCTATGATGAGTTCATACAACTGAAAATACTGCGCTATAATGCTCTGAGTTAGGATAGGAGTAGAATGAGATTTTGATATCCCCACATAATTCTGTCGTTTTTTTGTGAAATATGGCGTGAGGCCCCGGCCGGACCCACAATTATATTCCATGTGACGAATGGAGGTGTTACAACCTCAATGTTAATCTGCTACATTTACTCTACCGAGTCCAAACCTGACTCTACACCAACCCAGAATTTTGAGTACATAACACATCTGGACTGCACATTCGCTTGGAGATTCCGGAGGCTACTTTAATCCAGCGAAGGCGAGTAACCATTGTTGGAAAGGTCTTTCCATGGGTTACAACTTTCATGCTCAGACCACAACCCAGATCCGAGAGTAACATACTTGAAATTAGCTTTAAAGTCTGCTGCGTACAAAACACAATTTCTGCATGCTGGGTTTGTCGGCCGTCAAATTCATTCAGACTTTCCTGTGGCTTCAAACTTCGCCTGAAGTGGTGCAACCACTTGTTGGAAAGGTATTTTCAAGGACTTCTACTTTCGTGTTTAGTCAAAAGCCCAGTTCTGACAATATCACACCTGAAAATGGCCAAGAAGATCGCAGCGTGCAGAACACAAATTCTGCACGCATCTTAAGGCGGAATGAACGACATCGGTTCATCTTCCTCCTCAAGCCGATCTTCCCCAAATCACATCTAGACTTCCTCCTCCCTTATTCACCCTCAACAAGGCCACTTTTCTTCACAAAACCATCTTCCATCATCCCAAAGAAGGAGGGGGAGGTTGAAGACATCTAAACCCTAGGACACAAGTCATAGCATGACCTTTCCTAGAAAAACTCCATCTCCCAAATTAAGACTCTCTTGAGTCGATGTATCACCTAAGTAATAACTAGAGATCTAGCATCAAGGGAGAGGGGAGGAAGCTCGCCTCGTTTCTAGTTTTTCCACCATTTCCGGCCAAGGATCTCGTCACTGTTCTCAGTGGCATCTTCTTCTCCTCGGCGACGGCGGTTCTTCACGGGATGAAGACTTGCTCTAGCACTTTCTTCCTCCACTCCAGCAGTTTCTAGATAAAAGGGCTTGGAATGAAGAATGAAAATGTCTAGGGTTTTAATTTCCCTTATATGTGAAAAATGACACGGGTAGGGACATGCCTGTGTCCTTACCCGTGTCCTGCTCGGGTGAAGCATTATAGGAGGTTTCACTATCATTTTGATACACAAACAAGGGTAGGGACACTCCCGTGTCTCTACCCGTGTCCCAGTGACACGGCCGCGTTGCTGACCATGTCCTTCTCAAGACACGCTTCGTCGAGTTTACTTGGCACACACGGGTAGGAACACGCCCGTGTCTCTACCCGTGTCCTCCTCGGGTCACACTTTGTCGAGCTCTCCTCAACACACACGGGTAGGGACATGCCTGTGTCTTTACCCGTGTCCTCATACACACGGGTAGTGACATGCCCGTGTCACTACCCGTGTCCTTCTCTGGGATAACTCGAGTCGTCGACTCGAGTGTTAGCTGGACAGACACGGGTAGGGACACGCTCATGTCTCTACCTGTGTCCTTCTCGAGAACAACTGGTTGGACATACACAGGTAGGGACATTCCATGTCCTCACTGTATCTTCATACACATGGGTAGTGATATGCCCGTGTCACTACCCGTGTCCTTCTCTAGACGTACTCGAGTCGTCGACTCGAGAGCTAGCCTCACACACACCGGTAGGGACACGCCCGTGTCTCTACCCGTGTCCTATTCTGGACTGACTTCACCTCCCTTTTACAAGTACAGCTCAGCTGCCATAACTTCCCTGAGCCCGAGTCAGCTCTCCTAACTCAAAAACACGCACGAGGGGCCTAGCGCGAATCGGGATGTTACAGGTACTTGGCTCTGAAGCTTCTTCTTCACTCTCTTCTTGTGCAAGAGTAGGTGATGCAGCCTTGACTTTTCATGAGCTGTCTGCCTATAGTGCGACAGACTTCTCCTTAAATGAAGACTGGCTCTTCTCTTCTTCAACTTTTCTTGAATTGATTTGCAGCTCATATTACATAAGCTTTTCGAAGAGATTTTGAGGGTCAGTCTCTGCCAGCTTACCAAACTCCCGTATTTCACAGATTTTGTTGTCCCATTCCTTATTTAGGGATCTCAGAAATTTATCATTCAATTCTCCATTAGTGAAGACCCGTCCATGTACCCTTAGGTCGTTAACAATCTTGAAGATGCTTTCAAAATATCTGCAATTGAATCCTTGGCACCTTATCTGAATGTTTCATATCTTTGATTCAGGAGGGATCTTCTGTCATCCATAACCTCTTCAGTACCTTCCTTCAAGATGACGAGAGACTATCATATTTCCTTGCCGGATTGGCAATGAATTAGGTTCTACAGCATAGAATCATCGACTGCATTTGGGATGATATTTTTGTCTTTCTTGTCTAAGGAGACAAGTGCAATCTCATCCTTATCAAGATCCATCAGTTTTCTTTGGATCTTTTTGGTGGGATCAATAGTGGAGACCGTCATAGGAATATAAGGTCCTTCTTCCACAATCATGAATATTCTTGTGTCCACAACTTCCAGGAAAAATTTAATTCTTTCTTTCCACATGGGAAAGTTTGTCTTTGTGCATAAAGGAAGCTTTGCAAAATCCTTTGTTCTGTCCATGCTTGAATTACTAAAAAGATAACTTGGGGCAGATCTGTTCAAGGTGTATACCTTTTGATGAACAACCTCCCTCTGATATCAATTGAAAATGTTTAAGTTGTCTACCTAAATCGCCTAGAGGGGTGAATAGGTGTGTTCTGCATCTTTTTGCGGAATAAAAACTGAACTGGCGATGCACAGAAAAATAAGCAAGCATACACAGATGACACCAAGAAAATATTCTAGTTCCAACCTTGGGTACATCCACTTTCCATCTCACCGATCTAGCAACTCACTAGACTCGACTACTCCATTATTCTTGAATTGAAAACAATCCTACCACTCGGAACAAAGTTCCTATAACTCGATCCCTCAAAATAAGATCTACACTCGGAAGAGAAACTTCCTACAAATAACTTGTAGAACAAAGCTAATATACTAAGAGAATAATCTCTTACAAGAATAAAGTGAAATATAAAGAAATACAAACAGTATTAATCTCAGATCTAAAAACTTCAGTCCTTCTTCTTCCTTGAACTTTGAAGCTCTGTCAGAAATAGATTGAAAAAGACACGGCTAAATCTCTGGATCTGAAAATTCTGGACTCAGCACGATCAAGAAAAGAATCTGTCGATGTAGAAGATCTTGATCTATTGAATCACTTGCTCTGAATCTAAAGATCAAAAGCATAAATGCGATGAAGGAGATAAACAGGGACGGCTTCCAATTTTGGAAAGAGAATACACGATTCAGAATACTTAGGGATTTCTTCTTAGGATTGGTTGATTATGATAAGACCTTTTATAGGACTTACCTAATGGTCATAATCATATTAAATCCATGACATGTGGACCAATCATGCGCTAATCACATTTAAAATCACGTTAGTAGAACCTTAAAAAAATTCAAAAAACAGTACAAAATTTCTCGAGAAAAATAATAGTACTCGAGAAAAGGTTTTCTGATTCTCGAGAAGAATGATGAGGATCTCGAGGAAAACACTTAGTAAAAATGTGGAGGTAGAAATCAGCAATTTCGAGAATGAAGGAAAGTACTCGAGAAGAATAAAGTTTTGTTCTCGAGAGCAATCATTCTGGTACTCGAAAACAAAGAAGTATCTCGAGAACAGATGTCTGGCTCTCGAGAAAAATATTCTAGGTCTCGAGAAAAATTTTCTGCTTCTCGAGAACTAAACATAGCCTTCTCGAGAAAAATATTTACCTTCTCGAGAAAAAGACTTGGTAAAAATATAAATGTGGAATTTAGGCATCTCGAGAAAGAAAAGAAGTACTCGAGAAAAATGAACTTTTTTCTCGAGAAAATTATTCTGTTACTCGAGAAGAGAATCTGTTACTCGAGAAAAGAATCTGTTACTCGGGAAATGTCTTCTGGTTCTCGAGAAGTAATATAGAACTACTCGAGAAATAACATGTGGCTTCTCGAGAAAAAGTATTAGAAAATATTCTGTCTGGAAAAGAAGTAACTCGAGAAGGAAAGTCATGAAGTACTCGAGTACACAGGGCTTTCTCGAGAACAACACTAAACTTTTTCGAGAACTACTTCTGCAACTCGAGTTCATGATAAGTCTCCCTCGAGAATAAACTAAGGTTCTTCTTGAGTACAAAGGTTCCTTCTCGAGAAAAAGATTTAGAAATTTTTTTGAAAATCTGTAAACTTCATTTCTTCAAGATATACAGCTGCCAACTTTTCTCCCATGCCTTTAGTGCTTGAAAAAGAAGTGTGTCCCAATAGAGAGGCTGCACATGAGTCAACACCACAGATCACACAATGAGGGATTACATTGTATGGTCATGTGTTTGGTGACTCATTATAGACTGACATTGGTCTACACTAGGCAATTGTATCTTGCAAACACTCAACTAAAAAGAACATCAAATACAAACTTAATTCATCTTAGTTCAAGGGTGACTTCATACAAATATGGGTTATTGTGGATGCAATACCCAACAGAGTTTATGGGGTCTGATGGGTTATGCCTGTGAAATGGGAGTAGGAGTAAGTAGTGGAGATGCTCTTCAGTAAAATACCAAGAAAATATAGCAATTTACATAAATGTTGGATATCGCCAAGCGTCAACGAGTATTCCCAGCGATAGCTCATGATGAACATTGATTGTTGTGAAAAGACCAGTGTTTCTGGCACTACAGGATGCTGCAGGGTTTTGGGCTAGGTTTGGAGATATAAATAGAAATTCTGTTGGTCTCGCCAAGCGATCATGACAAGTGTTACCAATAACTCCCTTTTGATTGTGACACCCGTTTCTGGGAGACTGTTAGGCTAATCTGTGAGCTACGAGCTCCTAAAGACCATGAGAGCTATTATATATAATGTTGGTTGTTTTTGAGATAAGGGAAAGGGGTGGCTGACTCGGGCTCTGTCGACCAGCCTAAGAGTGTAACTTTCGGTGGGCGGGCAAGGTGATTTGGGCAACGGGAAAATCTAATCTGTACCTGCTCGATGTCGATGTCGATCTGTTAAACAGACCTAAAGTACATGGGAGTTACTGGTGGCAACGAGAGAGAGGGTCTTAGGCTATAAGCCAGAAAGACTAAAAATGCTCATAAATTGACAGTCAAGTCTTGAACCTATGAACGATGGTGTAGTCCGGGAAACTAGCACACCGATAATGTGCCATGATTGCACGAAGCATCGGTAGTTAAGGCTGACGTTTGTGATATATTAAACTGTGTGTGAGTATAAGTTCTTGTTGTATATCTGCTTATGAAAATGCTATGCCTGCAGGGAATGAATACCAATGCCCGTGGTAAGGGGTAAGGTCGTTATAAATTGGTCAGCTTAATGCTACCCATTGCCTTGTTTTGTCATCCTTATGGTGGATTGTCCTTGTGCAGGTGCTAGAGAGCCGAGCAGGAAGTAGCGGGTTAAAGGCCTGGAAGCTATGTCGGCCATCGAAGGCCAAGAGAAGTTTTATTGCTTTCACGTATGGCCGGCTTGGGTGCAGATGTATGTAATCCACAACTTGTAAAGAGCAAATGTAAGGTCTTATGGACAGAGTAGTTTTAAGTTACTGTTGACTGTCTCCGGGTGATAGAGGCTATCGCTGGGCGATAGTTACTTTTGTGTATTTTGTAATAAACATTCCTGTGTTTATATAGTGGACATTACTATTATACTTGAGTTCAAATCTTAACCACTGAAGCTTCTGCTAGAATGCTCTAAGTTAGGATGCATGAAGTCTTTTGATATTAACCTGTAATCCTGTTTCCTGTTTGTTGAATATAGTGTGGGGCCCCAGCCAGACCCTTTATTATATTTTATGTGACGGACGGAGGTGTTACAATTTGGTATCAACTTGTCTTGGTCTTCCTCCTGTGAATTCGTTGTCGAATTCTATTGAGGGGTGGATAGCACGTGTAAGTGCGGACCGTTATAACATAAATGAACTCAAGAATGTCCACATAGGAATGAAAATACACATGTGTGAGGAACTTGTGTGTTCCTGTTATTGCTTTAGCAATAGTGTGAGTTGCTTACTTGTGTGTCACACGATAGTAGGCGACTAGAAATGTTGAGGGGCCACAAGAACCCCAACATTCTATGGGGAGTAATGCGCCAACTGAGGTGCCAATAACTTCTCCTTCAGTAGAGACGGTCCGGTTGGTCGTTGATGTGGTCTTCGCAATGATCAAGGACCAACACGAGATCCATGTATAGTCCTATGTTCTGGTGGTGAGTTCAATGCCGGTTGGTGTACTTGAGCACATTGTAAGGGGAAGAGCATCGAACATGCTGTTGAATATGTGTTTGATGCACGGACCGTACACGGTCGAGGAGTACTTTCATGTGTTTGTTGTGCTGAGACAACACACAGAGTTTGTGTTTAAGACCGAGGAGACTAAGACCAACTGATTTATGATGGTCTGCGCGATGAAATACGACGTCTATTAGTGGGTCCAATGTTAAATGGATTTCATTCCTTAGTAATGACTACTAGGTCTTTGGAAATGGACTTGGAAAAGTTCAGGGCGAAACGAGAGTTCAACATGCCGAACTTTGCAAATATTTCGAAATCAAACTCTTGCAAGTCTAAAACGGAGGGACATCTGTTGGAATCAAAATCTTCCACAATCATAGGATCAAAGAAAAGGCATGGTCATTATGTTTGCTTTTCTTATGGTAACGTAGGACATCTTGCCCGAGAATGTCATGGTGATACGCCAAGGACAAAGAAAGCTATGGCTGGAGCAATTGTAGGGCGAGCTCCACGCACTTGCTCTCATGCGGCAAAGAAGGGAATTTAGCCCGAGACTGCTAAAGTGGCCCTTAGACGACACCAAACCGAAAGGGAATGTTGAGGATACGTACATAAATAAATGTAATTGTGTACCGTACATTTCCTTTTAAGTAATGATGTACACAATGCCTGTTTTGCATATATAAATATGTTGTGATGAATAATCAAGAAGTCGTTTGAATAAGGCTTAATGTATGTCCTGCGTGCTTATCTTTGTATCACAGATAAGAGTGGAATGACTGGCCGCAGTAATAAGAGTGAATATGGGTAGAAAGTCATATCTTAAGATGCAGTTATGACATTATATCATGGCGTGGATGCATATGTGCTGGCAATAGTTGTGTTTGATGTGATCATAGGAATGGACTAGCACTTGGAGCAGCGTACCGATATAGATTTCACCTTTTTTGAAGTCACACTGGGATAGATTGCCGAACGAGGGACTAAGTTCGCTTGTATGCGACGATCAATCACGTGTGCTCTCCAAGTAGTCAAAACTATTGGGTTGTGCGTGAAGTAATTCTTCATGCCTATAGAGGCCTTTGGGCCGAAGCCCTGTTGAGTGAGGCTTCTATTATGAAGGCCTATACATATGTGTTTCCTAACGATCACCAACGTTGATGTCCCCATAGGAGACCGACTACGCTATTATAGTGGTGTCAGGTGTGATACCAATGACCTACTCACCAAATCAAATAACGCTATAGGAAATTGAAAAAATGGATAGTTCAACTATTAGAATTGCTAAGATAAGCCTATTATAGTCCAAGGGTGTCACCTTGAGGTGCGCTGGCCCCTTTGGGTAAAAGAAATGAAGGACGGTAGCCTGCATCTATGCATCGATTATAGAGAACATAACAAGCTGACGGAGAAGAACATGTTTCTGATTTCACGGATTGATAACGTGTTCGATCAGCTAGTTGGATCAGTGGTTTAACTAATGTTAGAGTTGAAATATGGCTATGATAAGTGGAGGATGTGGGGATACGACATTCCCCAAGTTGGCGTGAGGAAAATTCTACAGACATTATAAAGTCACGATACTGTCCTTTAGAATGACGAATGCGACGTCTGTCATCATGGACTGAATACCTTAAGCTTTTAAGGAGTACTGATAATCCGTTTGCAGTCAATTTTATTAGGATATTTTCGGGGTTTTAAAGCCAATCATGTCTTGTATAGTACTTGTTTTGATTCCCCTTTGTATATATTTTTGTCGCTAATGCATTTTTTCTGCTTTTTGCAGGTTTTCACGGCTTTCAGCCGAAGTTTGCTGTGACACGCCCCAAGGTCACGCCCTACTAGGGCGTGTACCTAGGGCGTGTACCCAGAGGAATGAAGCAATTGGTCCGAAACTGCATTCCGTGGAAACTTAGTGTACACGCCCCTCGGTCACGCCCGTGACGCATCTGACACGGGCGTGTACTATAGGCGTGTCCCCAGGTTCCGAGGAATCGCCGCAGCGCGCTCGTTTTTCCCGCTCCACCGTCGCACCGAAAGTGTCACGCCCTAGGGTCACGCCTGACCCGGGCGTGACATATGGGCGTGTACTTCAGCAATTCCGCCCGTCACCTCCAGCATTCAGTTCAGCCCGAAAAAGTCACGCCGCAAACAACACGCCCCAGGTACACGCCCTGCCAGGGCGTGACTTGTGGGCGTGTACCGCAACAACTCCGTCAGAATTCAATTCCTGCCCGAAAAAGTCGCGCCGAATGTGTCACGCCCCAGGGTCACGCCCGACCAGGGCGTGACAGGGGGGCGTGACCCGACCCGAAAAATTCTATAAATAGAGCCCAACTCCAGGGGTTTTAGGACAACTTTTCGCTTTGAGAGGGGAGGTTCTGTCCTTTGTTTTTCTGAACTTTTAAGCATGTATTTTCATTTCTAGTTCGTAGCTCTAGCTTTATGCTTTCCCTGTATTAGCTCCTAGCTTCTTTCTGTAGTATGATGCTACTGATAGTATAGTTTCCTTTTCATGTTCTTGTAATCTCTGGTTTTCAAGCTGTAAGGTCGCTGTTTCTCTAAATAAAAATTGCTGTTTTCTTTTACGTTTCTGCTCCATTTTCAGTATTTTTCTTCTACTCATCCCCCTCTTCCACCTCACCATGATTAACTAATCCTCCATGTACTCAATCTTAATGATCCGAGGTTCGAGTGATTAGGTTATGATGCTTTGAATCTTACCTTTTCTTTTAGGGTTTAGCTTTGAATTACTCTTGATTTATCACGGGTTGGAGGTATATTATCGATATATACTCTCCACCTTTGCTTTCATTCTGGGCTAGCCGAGAGGCCGAAAGATTGAAATGAGCACTCAAGAGTAAAGGGAGTTGTTCGCACCCCTCGAGAGAGGCAGACGATCAAATCTCCCGGATTGGAGTAAAATCCATTAGAGGGGTTCACCGCGTAAAGCGAGTTTTAGGCCTCCGATTTAGGCGAAAGTCGGTCGGACCTTCCTAAACTCAGTTAGGCACGGCCTTCGAGAGAAGCGTGTCAATATTCATGGAACCTCCACGGTCAAAGGCCTTTACCCTAATTAGCTTAGGTTTATTTATCGTATTTTTCTAACCACTCTTGTCGAGGTGATTTCTGATCGAGTGCATTTTCCCTTCATCGTTACTAAGCTTAAGTTAATCGCTCTCTTTATCTTTTCATACAAGTAGTTCTCGTCTTTTAGTACATTTAGCCAAGCCTTATTTTGCCGTCGATAAAATAATAGATTTCGTGTGAGTAAGCTTACTCAACTGTTCCCGGATTTCAATACGACACTTGTGTCCCCTAGCTGCATTTCGATAGGTATACTTGCCTTGATGAATTGTTAGTTTGGTATTTTCTCTTTGCAGATATCTCAGAGACAATCAAGTACTTGGAACTATTTTTATTGATGACATATTGGTGTACCCTTAGCTAAACAAAGGTTCTGCAAACCGCATAAGAATGGGTTTGCATACCCTGCGAAAGAACAAACTCTAGGCCAAGTTCTCAAAGTACGAGTTCTAGCTATCATTGGTGGCTTTCTTGGCCATGTGGTTAGGGATGTAGGTATTGTAGTTGATCCTGCGAATATAGTTACGATACAGGTCACCGACCTTCGGGTCGCAACAACGCTCGTGCCTAAATTAGGCAACATAATCACACTTTCTTCTTCACAACTCAACAATCACCCCATATGGAAGGAAACACAAATGCAGGGGATAAACTACCTAGGCTACTCCAATAAAATAGAGCAAAATGGTCATTCTAGGAAAATAAAATAAGTTCAACCGTACATCCATTTTATTATCATCAAATGTTTGAAGAGAAGTTACAAGCAATTCAACCTAGAACAGGTAAGAGGATTATATAGATTCAAAGTGTATGAGGCTATTTGATAGAGGAGAGGTGGATCCTAGATAGTGACTCTGTGAATGCGTAACTCATCAGCTACCTTCCGAGGCAGAGGAAGTCCTATCTCAAGCACCTAATGGACCCATTTTCTCAAGGGTTTGCACTGTCTACGTATTTTTGTCTAGTTCCCTTTTTTTGTGGGAGAGAAAGACTCCTTCCTCTTGCTTGAGCTTCTGCATGATGGGGGGAGCCTAAGGGGTGACCCATAGCTCCTGGAGACCTAAAAAGGGCGAAAAATTATGGACTAGGCAGAAAATAAGTGATCTCTTGCTGGGAAGATATAGCGAACTATTTATTGATGTGATAAAAAATTGACCAATCATACGAGCAGGAACATGACCTAAAGTCATGCATGATGAAAAAGGTCACTGCTCGTGTGAGAAGGAAGCAGGACTTGTGAAAAAACTGAGATGGTGGGGGGGGGGGGGGGGGGGGGGGGGGGGGTTGCCTTCGACCCCCAGTGGTCTTGGAATTAATACTCGTGCATACAGTCATGCGATCATCGATTCTTTTATCAAATAAAACTTGCACGACCAATGGTCGTGCGTAGAGTCAGTGGTAATTACTCATGCAAGAAGAAAATACATGAGTACTGGCCTCTTATACAAATTTTTGTAGTGCATAAATTACCACACACGACTACTGCTCGTGTGTAGAGGGGGCAAGTGCTCATGCAAGGTGAAAAAATGTACAAGTAGTGGCCTCCACCATGAAAATCATCTGAGATGCACGATAAAATTACCACATTCACTGATACCTACGGGAAAACACCACCTGAACTTAGGGAATACATCCATACAGTCTGAAACACACAGATATCAAATCGAAAGTAAAAAATAGAAGGGAGAGAGATATCCAAAAGACATGGAATGTAAACAAATGCTCTAACTAGCCTTCTTACACTCAAAAGGCATAAAATTTAATTCTTATATATTTCAATATGAAATTAACACAAAGATGAGCGATAAGACATGAAACCAAAGCCAGTAAAGAGCCAAAAATATTATATAATATTTGCTCATCGCTCTTAGAAAAGTTCGGAGGGCATCTCCCCTATATGGGTCCTTTTTATTGTCTAGTTAGCCTATAATACGTTGGGGAGGCCATCTTCTCATTGCCCCTTGCATTTTACTGGGTATTATATCCATAATAACCTTGATTTAAAGAAGTTTCTCTTTTACTAAGATGAATTGAGTTTGTATTTGATGTTGTTTCTTTAGTCATGTGCTTGCAGGGTTTTATTGCTAAGTACAAACCAATGTCAGGTTACAGTGGGTCATGAAACACAGGACTATACAATGTAATCCCTCTTTGTGTAGGCCAAAGTGGTGACTCTTTTGTAATTTCTCTATTGGATTGTACTTCTATTACAAGTTCATTAGAAGGATCAATGGATGACTAGTTGATGCATTCAGAAGAAACAACATTTTTCCCAAGTAGAATTCATCAAGTATATTTATGAATACTCGTCGAATTTGTAGTGTATACTTATTGTTACTCGTCAAATTCATCGTGTATACCTATTGCCACTCATCTAATTCTTCATGTTTACTTAGAGAATCCTTTATATGATCTTGGGAATCAGTTATGTAAGATTCATCGAGTATCATTTAGTATACCAGTCAAATTCACTGAGGGTACTTATTTTCACTCGTCGAATTTGTCAAAAATACGAGTCGATACTTGTCGAGTCTCACTAAAAATCCTCCAAGTTCTCGAATCTACTTTTATTATTTTGACCAAGTAGAATTTGTTAGGTATCGAATCGGTTCGTCGAATACACTCTTGATTATACAACGATACTCGACAAATGGACTTTCCGTGATTTTCTTTCCTGGTTTTCTTTCTGTCGGGTCTCTGGTTCAACTTGATGGTCATGTACAGTGCACGTGGTCAATTTGTTTAGCAAGGACTTTTCTAGCCGTTAGAAGGAAGAATCCTATAAATACCATGTAACGCCCCCACTCGTCACATGGAATATAACGGTGGGCCTGGCCGGGGCCCCACGCCATATTTCACAGACAAGCGGCAGAATTACTTATGGAAATCAAAATCTACTCGTCTCCTAACTCAAAACATTCTAGCGCAGCAATTTATGTTATATGAACTCAACACAGAAAATGTCCACTAATATACAAACTCCACATTTATTTATCATACCCAGGAATGTATACAACACACACACATATGACCTTAAGGCCTTACAGGTTCCTCTTTACAAATGTACAACTTCATATATCGGCACGCAGGCCGGCCACACATGAAATCCAAACACACTTCGCATGGCCTTCAAGGGCCTTTAGTAACAATCCATCCATTCCGCTCATTTCATTTCACGTAGCAGCACCTGCAATTCGATATCCACCCAATAGCGGAAAACAAAGTAACAGTCAACATTAGCTGACCACTTATAACGACCCTACCCCTTACCCGGGGCAGTGGTTCCTTCCCTGTATGCATTTCCATCATCATAACTATCAAGCTACCAATCACAATCACACACAAATGCCGGTATCCACCAAACGCTCCGTGCACTTAGGGCACCTTCCTGGTTGACCGGATATACCAGTCGTCCACCGCCGATCAGAGGTTTTTAACTTGTTGGTTGGGCGGTTCAATCCTAGTCCACCAATCCCGCAGGTTGGCGACATCCCGTCCATACAACTCAGAGGTACTAACCTCACATCATCCACAAATAACCAGAGTTGATTAACCCACCCACGTGGTGTAGTAAGCTGGGTTTATCGATGCTCCCCAGGCATTACCACCAATCGACCCCTCACTTATTTCAGATCGACCCACCCTTGTGGTGCAGGAAGCCGGGTTTAACTCGGCTCCTCAGGCATTGCCACCAATCGATCCCTCATCTATCCAGATCAACCCACCCTAGTGGTGTAGCAGGCCGGGTTTATCCGCGCTCCCCAGGCGTGCTACCAATTGATCTCTCATCATAACCAGGAGCTTTCTCAAAGCATCCACATATCCATAAGCAACATCCATACATCCATACATACATATCATAAAGCATAAACCTTTTACATCATCAAATCCTCGGAGTCTTCTCCGTTTTACCCATAATCATCACCAATCCAGACTATGCGTCCAGATGGGCTTTACATAGAATGCATATGCAGTACTGCACAATTCCGGCTCTAGATGCAGACTCAACAAAGGAATCGCTTACGATATCCACATCTTGGTGGAGGATTCCATGCACATGCATAAAGGAAGGACTTTGATGTCCAAGAAGGAGATTATTCCCCTTGAAAATCGCTTCGGCGCCATGAAGTAGTCGGATAGAAGTCACCGCCTCAGCTTTGCCTTCACGAATCCGCTCTCAGATCTTGAATCCGCACTCCGCAGCTCTTCCAACAGGTGGCCTTCCTTCCTCCTTTCCTTCCCATGTCCTCTCTCTCTTTGAGAATGAGAAGAAGAAGAAGAATAGAAATGAAGATCTTTTATCTGTATTTCTCGGCCTCTAACCACATGGAAGGAGCTTGGCCCTTGGATCCAGGATAAGGGAGATGAACGGCTCGGATTTGCACAAAAATAATCTAAACACGGTCTGACACGCCCTGTGACACGCCCGTGTCACAGACCGTGTCACTTAAGCGGTAGTCAACCGACTCAAATCCAACCAATACACGGCCATGTGACACGCCCATGTCACACCCTACACGCCTGAATCACGCCTGACACGCCCGTGTCCAATAGCTGTGTACTTCACACAGCAAAATCTGCATCTCACCCGAGCGGGACACGTCCCTGGGACACGCCCGTGTCCCAGGCCGTGTACACCATGACACACCCGTGTCCACCAGTGCACGCATGCCCGCCTGAAACCTGCAAAGGACACGCCCTATGACATGCCCGTGTCACGGGCCGTGTACTCCCAACTCAATGATCGTCGAGCACAGTTCGTTGACCAGAGGGGGACACGCCCTCTGACACGCCCGTATCACACATGATACGCCCGTGTGACACGGCGAGTTCCCTTCATCAACCCAAATTCGTCGACTATGCACTCCACTCTTCAACCTGTGAACGACACGCCCTGGGACACGCCCGTGTCCCAGGCCGTGTCAACCAATCCTGAACCCAAAGTTGTACTTGGGCTGTCACAATCCTCCCCTCCTTCAAAAAAATTTCGTCGCCGAAATTTGGCTCACTACAATCAGTCACATAACCACACAATGTTGCACCATTCGCAATCGATCACTCGACTAAAGCGAGCCGGGTTAGTGCTCA
This sequence comes from Platanthera guangdongensis, assembly GCA_039583875.1. NCBI lineage: Eukaryota > Viridiplantae > Streptophyta > Magnoliopsida > Asparagales > Orchidaceae > Platanthera > Platanthera guangdongensis. Next base: position 154,890,232 of record CM077152.1, read on the forward strand.
GAAGCCATGTCTTGTCTCACCCCGAGGCGTCGCACAAACCAAACAACACATACAGCACATATACACATACATAATCCCCACATGTGCACATTCATCCACGAAATTCATCTAGTGATATATCACCACACACATCTTAATATACACCACGATTGATTAATCACTTAGTTTTCACAAGTGTGCACCAACGTTTCAATGTTAAACGTAACATAGCTCATATATGTATTATAGTATCATCATCAGTATTCACATTATGTGAGTCATCATATATATCCAGTATTCACATCATCCAAGTGATACAAGTCATTTTTCTATGTTTCCTTTTGCTCAGCCACCTGATTATACACACGAGGTTGTATTTCACTGATGGAACTTTGCGGCTCTTGCACTTCCAAATGATGCAGTCGAGGTTGCGTCTGGGATGCAGATGACTCGGCCACTGCTTTACAATTTCCTTCGTATGACGCACCTGTCTTGTTCTCACTCCCTGAAGGGGCATTCCAACAAAAATGGGCTATATGTCATTGCTTCCAGCAGTTATAACATATACGTGTATCTACACGTCCTTTCCAATACGCTGCCACCGAAGAAACAGTCGACGGAGCTCATTCAGTAGGCCTGAATCTTTTCTTCTCCCGTCGTCTAAACTCGGATTGCTCCGACTATGGCACTTTGAATTTTGGCATCTCCTTGGCCAGTCTCTTCTTCTCTTGGACCCGCTTCATATCCTTCTCTAGTGCCCGGGCCGTATCTACCAATGCTTGGAAGCCTTGGTTCACCGAACTTGGGAGTACCAACCTCAACTCATCCCGCAATCCCTCATAAAAACGATTCGTCTTTCGCGCTTCCTCCGTGAAGGTAGAACCCACATATCGCCCCAGTCTGGTAAACTCATCAGGTACGTATCAATATCAGTTTCATCATCCACCAGAAGTTGAAACTCATTTTCCCTCGTAATTCACTGCGACACTGGAAAATACTTGGCGAGAAACAATGTGGAGAATTCTTCAATTGAGACCTCCGCTAAATCTCGACCTGCCAAGTGTTGCACATCCACATCATCCCACCACAGTCTCGCATCGCCATCCAACAGAAAAGTGGCTAGGGTCACTTTCTGTTCCTCCGCAGTCCTGATTGCAGTCAGGATCCTCTTCACTCTCACAAGCCAATCTTCCACATGCGTTGGGGAAATCGCCCCACCAAACATGGGTGGATGAAACTCCATAAATCTTTTCAATGACTCACCCATTGCTTGCTCGTCCACTACAACTACAGCATGCTCTTGCCTTACACCAGGCCGTACTGGTACTCCTACAGTCCTTGCCTATATAGTAGGCTGTGCCTGTAACACTGCAAGCACCGTCTCCATCACCACTCGTATGGTCTCCGCTGAGGGAGGCGTAGGCGCTTTAATGGGTGATGCACGCTCATCAGACCGTTGGGGCTTAGACTGCCCAGCTCCACTCCTCGCCACCTAACAATCAATGTACAAGACACCATTAATCATCAATTTCGTAACGGTAATTATACATTGACTACACACTCACGCACCTTACGTGAATGAATTACATTCCTAGTGGACATTCATTAGTTCAATTATGTTCTTCCCTCCTAAACAATCTCAACCTGGCTCTGATACCACTTTGTAACGCCCCCACTCATCACATGAAATATAACGGTGGGTCCGGCCGGGGACCCATGCCATTTTTCACAGACAAGCGGCAGAATTACTTATGGAAATCAAAATCTACTCGTCTCCTAACACAAAATATTCTAGAGCAGCAATTTATGTTATATGAACTCAACACAGAGAATGTCCACTAATATACAAACTCCACATTTATATATCATACCCAGAAATGTATACAACACACACACACACACATGGCCTTAAGGCCTTACAGGTTCCTCTTTATAAATGTACAACTTCATACATCGGCACACAGGCCGGCCACACACGAAATCCAAACACGCTTTGCATGGCCTTCAAGGGCCTTTAGTAACAATCCATCCATTCCGCTCATTTCATTTCACGCAGCAGCACCTGCAATTACATATCAACCCAAGAGAGGCAAACAAAGTAACGGTCAGCATAAGCTGACCACTTATAACGACCCTACCCCTTACCCGATGCAGTGGTTCCTTCCCTGTATGCATTTCCATCATCATAATTATCAAGCTACAAATCACAATCACACACAAATGCCGGTATCCACCAGATGCTCCGTGCACTCAGAGCACCTTCTTGGTGAACCGGATATACCATTCATCCACCGCCGATCAGAGGTTTTTAACTTATTGGCTGGGTGGTTCAATCCTAGTCTACCAATCCCGCAGGCTAGAGACATCCCGTCCATACCACTCAGAGGTACTAACCTCACAGCATCCACAAACAAGCAGACCAGATCGACCCACCCATGTGGTGTAGCAAGCCGGGTTTATCGATGCTCCCCAGGCATTACCACCAATCGACCCCTCACATATTTCCGATCGACCCACCGTTGTGGTGCAGCAAGCCGGGTTTAATTCGGCTCCCCAAGCATTGCCACCAATCGATCCCTCATCTATCCAGATCAACCCACCCTAGTGGTGTAGTAGGTCGGGTTTATCCGCACTCCCCAGGCGTGCTACCAATTGATCTATCATCACAACCAGGAGCTTTCTTAAAGCATCCACATATCCATAAGCAACATCCATACATCCATACATCCATATCATAAAGCATAAACCTTTCACATCATCAAATCCTCGGAGTCTTCACCATTTTACCCATAATCATCACCAATCTAGACTATCCGTCCAGATGGGCTTCACACAGAATGCATATGCCATACTCCACAATTCCAGCTCTAGATGCAGACTCAACCAAGGAATCGCTTATGATATCCATCTCTTTGTGGAGGATTCCATGCACATGCATAAAGGAAGGACTTCGATGTCCAAGAAGGAGATCATTCCCCTTGAAGATCGCTTCGGCGCCATGAAGTAGTCGGATGGAAGTCACCGCCTCGGCTTTGCCTTCACGAATCCGCTCTCGGATCTTGAATCCGCACTCCGCAGCTCTTCCAGCAAGTGGCTTTCCTTCCTCCTTTCCTTCCCTTGGCCTCTCTCTCTCTCCTTCTCTCTCTTTGAGAATGAGAAGAAGAAGAAGAATATAAATGAAGATCGTTTGTCTGTATTTCTCAGCCTCTAACCACATGGAAGGAGCCTGGCCCTTGGATCCAGGATAAGGGAAACGAATGGCTCAGATTTGCCCAAAAATAATCTGAACAAGGCCTGACATGCCCAGTGACACGCCCGTGTCACTTAAGCAGCAGTCAACTGACTCAAATCCAACCAGTACACGGCCGTGTGACACGCCCGTATCACACCCTACACACCCGTGTCACGCCTTACATCCCGTGTCCAGTAGCCGTATACTTCATACAACACAATCTGCATCTCACCTGACTGGGACACGTCCCTAGGACACGCCCGTGTCCCAGGACGTGTACACCAGGACACACCTGTGTCCACTAGTATATGCATGCCTGCCTGAAACCCGCAAAGGACACATCCTGTGATACGCCCGTGTCACAGGCCGTGTACTCCGTACTCGACGATCGTCGAGCACAGTTCGTCGACCGGAGGGGGACACTCCCTCTGACATGCCTGTGTCACACATGACACTCTCGTGTGACATGACGTGTTCCCTTCGTAGACCCAAATTCATCGACTCTGCACTCCACTCTTCAACCCGTGAACGATACGCCCTGGGACACGCCCGTGTTCCAGGCCTTGTCAACCAATCCTGAACCCAAAGTTGTACTTGGGCTGTTACATAGCATGTATTAATTTTATTCAACCCTCATCGCTCTTCCGCATTTTGAAATTGTAAACAGGCCGCACTTCTTCGTCGGACTTATAACTTTCAAAAATCGAAGTACTCTCAACCTAGCTTCTCACAGTCAGCAATTCCTTCAAGAAGTTATTCGATAGATCTCATTTCAAGTTTTATCGAAGCCTTCAGATCTAGTCAGATCAATGTTTTCAAATCGAGCTTTAAAGATTACTTTCAAGTCTTCACCTTCTACAAGAGTCTCGAGTTTTTCATTCCAAGGAAGAAGAAGATTGAATATTTTTAGATCTGAAGAAGTAGATTGGTTTTCAATCTAAAAATTCGTTTAGAAAACTTTTATACTTTTGTAAGAAGTTTTCACTTTCGAGGTGTAGATCCTTATGCAACGATCGAACTGTAGGAGTTTTTTCTCCGTGTGTCGGAGAGGTTGTTCTCCGAGAAGTACGAGTGTAGACTCCGAGTTGTAAGACTTGTTTAAATCTAAGATAGGCGAAGTAGCTGAATTTAGCCAATTGTGAAAGAGAGGGTTGGTGGGACAGTGGACTTACCCAAATCGGGGAACCACTATAAATTCATGTGTTGTGTTGTTTTTGTTTTGTGTGCTTGTTTGTCATATTTTTTAATTCGCTAAAAGATGTTGAACTCACATATTCACTCCCCTCTAGGTGATTTAGGTAGCCAACCAGGTACTTTCAATTGCTATTTGAGGAAGGTTATTTGTTATAAGGTTAACACCTTGAACAAGATCTCAATCTAGTTGTCAGAGCACAAGATTTCTTCAATGGAAAAAAGCAAGGATATGTCCTCAATGAAACTTCCAGTGTGCACAAAGGAGAACTTTCATATATCCAACGAAAGAGTCAGATTTTTTATGGAAGCGGCTCTTCCAAGAATCTTTCACATTGTAGAAGAAGGACCTCATGTTCCTACTCAACCATCTGCTTTGAATCCAAACGTGTTGGTTCCTAAAAAGTTGATGGACTTGAACAAAGATGAGATTGCTCTCGTCTCCTTGGACAAGAAGGCCAAAATTATAATTTCAAGTGCAGTGGATGACTCAATATTGCAAAACCTTTTCCATACAAATTTGCTATGGAGATGTGGGATTCTCTAGTTATTCTAATAGAAGGTACTGAAGAAGTGAAAGATATTCGAAGATCTCTACTCAATCAGGAGTACAAGGCATTCAAACAAGACCCAAAGGATGTCATTGCTGATAGTCACGAAAAGTTTTTCCACATCATCAATGGTCTGAGAAACTATGGCCTGGCATTCACTAATGGTGAACTAAACGATAAGTTCTTAAGATCCCTGCCCAAAGAATGGGACACTAAGGTCATGGCCATTAGAGAATTTGGAAAGTTGCCCAACATTGATCCTCAAAATCTATTCGAGAAGCTCTTATATTTTGAACTGCAAATGAATACAAGGAATAACGAGGAGCAAAATAGTTAGACATCAAGCAAAGAGAAGTTTATAGCATTAAAGGCCGAAGGGTCAAAGAAATGTAAAGTTGTGTCACTGGTAAGGACCCAAGATTTTGATGCTCAAGAGGATTGTGAAAGTGCAGCTAGATCTGATATACTCTAGAGGGGGGTGAATAGAGTATGGTGCTTAAAAACTTTTTACAACAATTGTTGTAATCTGAGTGAACAGGGAAGCAAATAGTAAATCTAATCACAGAGTAGCCTACAAAAGAAATTAATCACAAATCCTAACAAATCACAGATCAATCACAGCCAGAAACAAGAATAAAGACAAGCAAGCCAGAAGACACAAGGAGCTATAGTGGTTCCCCTAAGCTTGGGTATATCCACTCTTCTACCACCCTAGGTAGGAATCCACTGCAGGATGAGTTGATCAGGTGTCCTGGGCACCAATGAACTTTTGATAAGGTGCTCAAAAAACCAAATCAGATTTTTTGATCAGGTGTCTTGCCACCAATGAGCTTTTGACAAGGTGCTCAAAAACCAAGCACAAACTTTTGAAGGGAGTTTGAAAAACCCTTTACAGAGATGGGGATGAGAGAATGATGGAAGTCTTCTCTTTCTCAAAGCAGCTAAGAAGACTATGTGGATTTTGATGTTGTCAAAGCTCCCCCTGAGTTCTTGAGATGTTCAGGAAATGAAGCTTTGCTGTAGGGTGATAGGCCTTCAGAAGTTGATCTCCAGCAAATGATGATTTCAGCAAAAGCGGAAATGTTAGGTGTCTGGAGTCTTTGAGTGATGTTGGCCTTGAACACTTGAATCAAAGGTGATCTGAAGATTTCAGATTTGTTGATCTCCTTTGGTGTGTGTTCTTGTATGAATTCTTTTTGACAGAGAATGTTTTGTTCTTGTTCTTCTTGTTCTGCTTATCTGTTCTGTGTGTACTGATAATGATCTCAGAGATCAAAAATCTTGAGTTTTATTCTCTGGTTCTGAATAGAGAAAATCCTCTGTCAAGAATAGCCGCTGGCCTGAAATTAATTGTATTCTTAATTGCCTTTGTCTTCTGGGAGAAAGTCCAAAGAAACATTCCTTGATAATCCCTTGAAACTTGGTCCAGAATAAATGAAAACGGCTAGAAAATCTTCTGAATTAATTGCTGAATAACTCCTTAACTGTTCTGAATTTGAATCTTGAAAATCCTTTACCTCTTCAGAAAATCGTCGAACTGAGCTCTGCTATCGTCGAACTGAGCTCAGCAATTTGGATTTATACAGCAACAGAGATCGTCCATCTGAGCTCAACTATCGTCGAACTGAGCTCAGAGATAGAGAATCAATACTGAGTCAAGATCGTCGAACTGAGCTCGAAGATCGTCGAATGGAGTTCGACGATTTATTGAAGTTGAGCTCAGCGATCGTCGAATGGAGTTCGACGATCTGTCGAAGTTGAGCTAGACGATCGTAGATTGGAGTTCGACGATTCGTCGTACTGAGCTCGATGATATGACTTAGTCTCCAAATTGAAAATCCTTGGTCTTGAGGGCAGCTTCCAAACCTAACTACTAACCCTTAGACTCAATTCTAATTGACCTTTAGAGCTATACAGGAGGTCAAAAACAGGTTTCCTAGAGACATAGTGATCCTGACCCAAATTAGTAATAGGGTGTTCCAACAATCTCCCCATATTTGGGTTAGGATTACTATTAAATAACAACATACAAAGCAACAATACAGAAATGTAATAAGCAGGACATAGCAGAAACACAGATATATATTATCTCAGTCAGAATTCAGAATAATTGTCACCTTATATAATTATTCTTTCTCCTTGCTCTTTATAAGTTTGATTTCTCTATTAGGATTGAGAGCTTCTTTCTTTGACCTTCTGTCATCTGCTGCACGTAGAGAAGTTTGATGTTTAGGCCTGGGAACCACAGTTTCAGGATGCAGCTCCATATATCTATCAGAATCAAAGAATTTGCTTGAACCATATCTTTCCAGTTCTTTCTTTCTTTGTTCAAACAAAGTAGTAATGTTGGAGGAATCTCTGGCTTGCTCTTTAGCTTTCTTAATTTGATCCAGGGCAGCTAGCTCTTTCATCCTGGCAGTCCATGCAGTAGGGTTATTTTCAGGATCCTCAAAGGGCACTGGAGGCTCATATCTGTTAGATGGATTATCTTGAGGAGCTCTAGAGGAGACTACTTCTTTTAACTTATAGGGAAAAGGACCTGATGTTGTATCTGATGAAGCTTGTCCTTCCCTAGAGTATGGATGTTGTCTAGAATAGCCCTTGGAGTAGAATTGGAATTCCCTCTGGTTTCCTCTATAGTTTCCTCTTCTAGATTGAGAACCTCTAGACTGGCTTCCCCTATGATAAGATCTTGCATGAGGCTTATAGGGGGTTTGGCTTTTAGCAGAGTGTTGAGCAGCTGAGCTTCCACCTGCACCTGCATCAGGAGGAGGTGGTGGAGGAGGATGAGGATGATGAAACTGGGAAGATCCTTTCTCATACTTCCTCTTCTTCTTCATGGCTTTAAGTTGGTTCTTGGAATACAGCATCCAATGCTCAATGATGGGGCAGTCATGAAGAATGTAATATGGTATGTCATTAGTGTCCTTTACTTTGGCTGGAGGCACTCTTTTCATAGCTTTTCTCCTTGCCTTCCTTTTCCTGGCTATGGCGGCAGAAGAATCATCAGAATCAGTCTTGAATTCATCACTCTCAGAACTTTGCTCATCATATAAAGCATCAATCTTTTTCAAATATTCTTTCTGAAGTTGGGTTGGAGCAGATGAAGCAGCAGTGGTGACAGTAGCAGATACAGCACTAGTAACAATATAAGTTGTAGTAGCAGCAGTAGTAACAACAGGCACAGAAGGTGTAGCAGTAATAACAACAGACACAGAAATTTCTGGAGCAGCACTCTTAGAAGATATAGCAGCAGTAATATCAACAGCAGCTGGGGCAGCAACAGTTTCAGATAAAACATTTTCAGATACAAAAAAATCAGCAACATCAGTTTCAGATATAATAGGCTCAGTAGCATCAATATCATCAGCAATAGCAGCAGGCTCAAATTTATATGCCTCTGTCTGCATATCCTCAGGAACTGGAACAACAGCATCATCATTACTGACAGCAGCAGCAACAGAAACATCAACAGTACTCTCAGCAGGAGTAGCAGCAGCATATACTGAACTGACAAAAGAACGAATAATGCTGGTGTCACAACATGAGAAGGGCACAATGGCCTTGGAAAGATCCTCTGAAGGCTGGACTGCAACTCTCTCTGGAAGACAACTGAAATAAGCTGAATCAAAAACTGAGAGCAAGGACCTGAGGTCTACTGAAAAAACAGCAACTGGAGGAGGAACTGGAGCTTGAGGAACAACAGCAGCAGCAGCAGCATGAACTAAAGAAACAGCAGCAGCAGGCAATCTCACCACTTCATTAGGCATCTCCCCCTGCCTGGATGTAGAGAATGCTAGATCAAGGCACACTAATGAGGGGATTGCCTGAGGAAATAGAGAGTATAGCCTGGCAGAAAGGGCTGCCACTGACTGAAGTAATGGAGCCAAGGAGGTCTCCAATATAAGAGATAGCCTGGGGGATAACAGTTCATATAACTGATCAGCTAGGGCTGGAAGATCTACATGCTTAACAGGAATGTGAGCAGAGGTAGAGACTGGAGGTGGAGCAACAGGTGATGATGGTGGAGAGCTAGTGGATGGTAGGAGTGATGGTTGAGGTGACGGTATTGTGGAGATGGAAGACAATGGTATGGCGGTAGAGGGTGTGAAGGAGGGTTGATCCAGAATGTCTTGTAGAAGTTGTTGGTAAGATGTTGATGAGGAGGGTAGCTCAGGAGGAGATGAGGGTGAGTCATCCATGAAGGAATCATCAATAAGATTGAATGAGGGAATGGTGGGTGATGTGTCCATGTCTGGTTGTGGGTAGTGGTGTAATGGATGGAATATCTCTTCTGGTATAGGTAGAGTTGGACTTGGAGATGGTATTGATGTTGGAGAAGGGCTGGAAATGATGATTGTGGATGGAGTTTGAATGGTGGATGGGACTGGAGGAGATGGAATTGTGGTTGGAGGAGGAGAAGCAGCAGCAAGCAAGTCATCTGTAAGGGCAGAGACTTGAGGGGAAGTGACTGTGACAGTCCTTGTGCCTGAAGTTGTGCTTGCAGAAGGCCTGCTGGGCTTTATTATCCGCCTGTCCCATTTGCCAAATAGGGCACAGGATAATCTCTTTGATGCATTAATATGTATCCCAGAAGATACAAGCAGAGTAGGGCATCTGTTCTGAAGGAAGAGCCCTGGGATCCTCCCAAAATTCACAAAATTCTTATTGATTTTCTTCTTAATCAGGTCAAAGAAGACCTCTCCCCAGTTCAATTGCTTCTTGTCCACAATGGCTCCAATCAAGTACATCTGATACCTAGAGATAGTATCATGTGCTGAATGCTTGGCCAGCAAAACCTTGCCAACTACATCTGCTAAGAACCTGTATTCCACAGCCAGGTTCTTCTTCAGCAGCTTCCTGGGGTTAGCCTCAGAGTGACCCATTCTTGCAAGCAGATCAACAAATTCCACTCCAGATAAATCAGCAGAATCTCTTCCAAAACTAAACTCAAAAACCTCTGTTAGAATGGCTGGAGTCAAGGGTACCTGGGTTCCAAAAATTGAACCAACTATTGTGTTTTGATCCTGTTTGTGGGCAGTGTAGACCCACGCCTTAATCTCATCAGCAGGAAGCTTGATCCTGGTGGACATGATGGTGGCTAATTTCTGCTCCTTGAACAGTTCCAAAATATCCTAAAAAACCTGATCAGTAGTGCGGAAGGACTCCATGTCAATGTCAAATCCGGCATCGAATTTCATTGCGGCTAGAACAGCAATAGAAACGGCCATGGTTACCTGTAAAAATAAACAAACAAAACGACCAAGTGTAGAGATGTTTGGAGGGAAAGAGAATTTTTGCAGAGAAATCAAAAGCGCAAAAGGAGAACGACGGCGAAAAATGAATTTTATATTAGGGTTTGACGCAGAAAAGGAAAGATCGTTGAACTCAGTTCGACAATCGGGGCTTCTAAAGGAATCTGAAGGGTCTTCAATATCGTCGATCTCCATTCGACGATATTGGAGAGCGTCGAGCTCTGTTCGACGATAGTTCAGAGAACAAAATCGTCGAGCGCCGTTCGACGATCGTTGACCGAAAGAGATAGTTCAGACTATCTGAGAAGTGCTGAACTCAGGTCGACGATTTCGGAAATTGTCGATCTCCGTTCGACGATCTGGGGAAAAATCGTCGAGCGCAGTTCAGAGACCAGAAATACACTCTAGACACTGAGAAAAATCAAGATGTTTGCCTAGTCTTGGTCAATTTTTTAATCTTTTAAATTCTTGGATATTATTTTAGACTTCCTCCATCTAACATTCCTAACTGATTTAGAAAGAAGGTGTGTCTCTTTTCATCCAAGGGTTTGGTGAAAATATCTCCCCTTTGCAAATCAGTTGGGATATATTGAAGTTCAATTTTATTCTTCTCAACATTATCCCTTAAGAAGTGATGCCTAATCTCTATGTGTTTTGTCCTACTATGGAGGACTGGATTTTGAGCTATAGAAATAGCACTGGTGTTATCACAAAATATTTTTGACTTCTCTAAGTTGTAGCCATAGTGTAGGAGTTGGTTTTGAATCCACAATATTTGTGAACAACAACTGCCTGCAGCCATATATTCAGCTTCAGCAGTTGAAGTTGACACAGAAGTTTGTTTCTAGCAAAACCAAGAGACAAGTCTGTCACCAAGAAACTGACAAGTTCCACTGGTGCTTTTCCTGTCAATTCTGCATCCAGCATAATCAGCATCAGAAAATCTAGTTAAATCAAATGCTGAATCTTTTGGATACCAGAGACCTAGATTTGGACAACTTTTAACATACCTGAGAATCCTTTTAACTAATGTTAGGTGTGACTCTCTAGGGCTTACTTGGAATCTAGCACATATGCATGTAGCAAACATTATATCTGGTCTACTAGCTGTAAGGTACAGTAAAATCCAATCATTGCTCTATATGTTATCTGATCAACAGGTTTCCCATGTTCATCAGCATCCAATACAGCATTAGTAGGCATAGGTGTTTTCATACCAGATGCTTCAGACATGCCAAATTTCTTAACCAATTCATTTGCATACTTGGTTTGAGAAATAAAGATGTCTTCAGCATGTTGTTTGAATTGCAATACTAGAAAGAAGGATATCTCACCCATGCTACTCATTTCAAATTTTGAATGCATTAAGTTGGAAAACCTTCTGAACAAATTTGAATCAGTAGACCCAAAAATAATATCATCTACATAAATCTGTACTAGTAGGGTATGAGACTTATGGGTTCTAATGAAAAGAGTTTGGTCTACTCTACCCCTTATAAATCCATTTTCCAGAAGGATGCAAGCTAGGGTCTCATACCATGCTCTAGGAGCTTGCTTGAGACCATATAATGCTTTGTTCAACTTAAAAACATAATCAGGATAAGTTGGAGAGATAAAACCTGGAGGTTGTCTGACATATACTTCTTCTTTGATGTCTCCATTGAGAAATGCACTTTTCACATCGTTGAGGAAATGTGGGTTGTGACAGTTGGTATCAGAGGCAGGTTTGCTTGACAATTGGTCGGGCAAACTTTCTTTTTTGGTTGTAAGCATCATATCATACACACACCGAGGTGCCATCAGTATGTCTTGGCCGACGCACGTACACTACACTCATGGCATGACAAGAAGTATACGGGGCATATTATGTAGTATGGGATGCATAATATGTGGTTGTATATGGATCCACCATAGGGGCAACATGTGCGGGTTATGTAGTATGGGATGCATAACCTTACCACATGGATGCGACTAGCACGTTTTCTTTTCTTCGTTACATGTAATGCTATGTAGTATGGGATGCATAGCATTGTGATGCGTACGACCGCTCATGGCATGCATTAAGGCCTTTTCTAGATTGCATCGTACAGCATGCATAACATAACATTGCATGAGCACCACGTGCCAAGCTAAAGATGTACATGATGACACCTGTACACTCATGGTTTTGGGTCAAATAAAGTCATGCATTCATCGGTTAGTCACAAGTTAATGGGATGACGGTGAGTCATCTGTAGGCTAGGCATACCATCATTCTCGAACTCCCAGAGCAAGGTAGCAGTTGATGTTCAGATTTATATATGTATGGTCTGTACATAGCCATTGTGTATTTTGTTGGGTTTGAGTTTGACAAGAGTGAACGTGTTTATAGGATGTCGAAGCGTCCAGTGACAAGGCAAACTCCCCAATCCGAGGGCGAGTCTTCGGGCGCGCAGAATAATGCCCTGATGGATAGTCTACGCCAAAGTAATGAGGCTTTGACGAGGCAGGTGCAGGAAGTGCAGTCCCAGCTCCAAGCTATGTCCTTAGCATTGTCTGGACTGGCACCAAGAGGGAAAGAGACTGTCAGAGGCCCCACCATTTCTATTCCTTCTGTGGCAGTGATACCCCCAGTTGTGGTTCCCCCTGCGATGACTTTCATCTCGCAGTTTCAGCGACTTGGAGCACCAACTTATGATGGAAAAGCGGACTTTGTGATCTTGGATGATTGGGTGATCACGTTGGAAGAGATGTTTGTTTATTCTGGCGTTACCGAGGACCAGAAAGTGATGCTTGTCGCCTATCAACTAAAATGGTTGGAGAAAGGTTTGTGGTTGCGAGAAAAGGAGAGCCTAGGGGCGGGATGTTCGTGGGAAGCCTTTAAAGAAATGTTACGGCGCAAGTTTCTACCGTCAGTTGAAAGGGACCGTCTGATGAATGACTTCTTGTACCTGAAGCAGAGGAAACTCACAGTTAGTGAGTATGAAATTGAGTTTAGCAAGTTAAGTCGGTTCGCTCCGAGCTTGGTGACGACGGAAGCTGACCGAGTAAAGAGATTTCTTGGTGGACTCCGCAGCGACGTGCAGCAGTTCGCAAGTGCTTATGGAGCGACGAGTTACACCACTGTAGTTGAGGCTGTGTTGAAGGTTGAAGCTATCGAAAATGCAAAACAAAGAGGACAACTGATGAGGAAGGATAAGAGGAAGCTGGTGGGAGGGAAAAGCCCCCAAGACTCAGACGTAAGGAAGAAGAATAAGGAGACATGTAGCTTCTGTGGCCGAGCCGGTCACCCATTGGAGAAATGTTTCAAGCGGTTGGGGATGCAAAAGAAGGAGCAGGTGCACGCCATTCAGGGTGCGCCAACCAGAGACTTGGAGTGTACAGCTTGTGGGGGAAGAGGTCATGATATGAGCCGCTGCTGGATCAAGGACAATGGTCAGCGGGGAAGTGTTTATGGTGATTCAATCCAGGATACTCCAGGGATTTCAGCGGTATGTGTTTGGACGTTGTTTGTTTCCGACTGTTTTGCTTGTCTAGTCTCAGTTGTGGGGACTAGTGTTGTTTTGCCGCGTTTGGAGGAGATTCCTTTTGTGCGTGAATTCTCAGATGTTTTTCCTACTGATCTTCCTGGTCTTCCCCCTGATCGTGATGTCGAGTTCGTTATTGATTTGGAACCGGGTACGCGGCCTATTGCGAAAGCGCCGTACAGAATGGCCCCGCGTGAGCTATCAGAGTTGCGTATCCAGCTGGATGACTTATTGGCAAAAGGATTTATCAGGCCGAGTTCATCACCTTGGGGTGCACCGGTGTTATTTGTGAAGAAGAAAGATGGGTCGATGCGGCTTTGCATCGATTACCGGGAGTTGAACAAGGTGACGATTAAAAATAAGTACCCACTGCCAAGAATCGATGATTTGTTTGATCAACTGCATGGCAGTTCCGTATTTTCGAAGATTGATCTCCGCTCGGGCTATCATCAGCTCAAGGTCCGGGAGTCTGATATTCCGCGGACTGCATTTCGATCACGACATGATCATTTTGAATTTCTGGTGATGTCGTTTGGTTTGACCAACGCACCATCAGCCTTCATGGATATGATGAACAGGGTGTTCAAGGACTACTTGGATACGTTTGTGGTGGTTTTTATTGATGACGTTCTTGTCTACTCCCGCAGTGCTGAGGAGCATGAACAGCATCTGCGATTGGTATTGGCCACTTTGCGAGACCAACGGTTATTCGCCAAGCTAAGCAAATGCGAGTTTTGGTTGCCTCAAGTTGCCTTTCTGGGTCATGTCATTAATCACCATGGAATTTCAGTGGATCCCGAAAAGATTGCTGCAGTCATGGAGTGGAGAAGACCGGAGACACCCAAGGAGATTCGAAGCTTCTTGGGATTGGTCGGCTATTATCGCAGATTTGTCGAAGGTTTTGCTACGTTGGCAGCACCTTTGACTCGCTTAACCCAGAATAATGTGGCGTTTGAATGGAATGACAAGTGTGAGGCCTCATTCCTTGAACTCAAGAACAGGTTATGTACCGCTCCTGTGTTGGTCTTGCCGACAGAAGGGATAGATTATGACGTTTTTGTGGATGTGTCGCACGTTGGACTTGGATGTGTTTTAATGTAAGACAAAAAGGTGATTGTGTATGGGTCTCGGTAGTTGAAAAGTCATGAAAAGAACTACCCAACGCACGATTTGGAGTTCGAAGCGGTGATATTTGCGTTGAAGTTGTGGAGACACTTACTTTATGGTGCACAGTGTAAAATCTTTACGGATCATAAAAGTTTAAAGTACGTCTTCACGCAAAAGGAACTGAATCTGCGCCAACGGCAATGGCTTGAATATATAGCTGATTATGATGTGGACATTCAGTATCATCCGGGGAAAGCGAATGTTGTGGCCGATGCATTGAGTCGGAAGACGGGGAAATTATTTCAACTTTCAGTCGACCGTCTTGTGGAGGAATTTCTATTGATGGATATTTCCGTGGGCAAATATGACCCGCAAAGTCATTCGATGGTAGAAGAACCTTCATGGCTGGTGCTTGCAAGACAACATCAAAAGGATGATCCTGATCTTGTACATTTATTGCTTCGGACTGAAAAGGGGGAATTACCGGATTTTTCTATTGATGAGGGGGGCACGTTAAAGTATCGTGGTCGATTTTGTATTCCCGCAGTTGGAGACATTCGCGAGAGGGTGTGTCGGGAAGCACATGGCTCAAGTATGGCCTACCATCCAGGCTCAACAAAAATGTACCGTGATTTGAAACAAATTGTCTGGTGGTATGGAATGAAAAGAGATATAGCGCAATTTGTATCTAAATGTCATACCTGCAAGCGAGTGAAAGCTGATCATGTGAGGCCTGGTGGCAAGTTGACACCATTGGAGATTCCAACATGGAAGTGGGAAAGTATCTCAATGGATTTTATTATAGGACTACCAAGATCTCCGCGAGGACATGACTCCGTGTGGGTGATCGTGGATAGATTGACCAAGTGTGCTCATTTTATACCATTTAAGATCAACTACCCGATGAAGACAATAGCGGAGCGCTATTTGAACGAGATCATCCGACTGCATGGTGTGCCAGTCCATATCATATCAGACAGGGATTCCCGATTTACTTCTAGTTTCTGGAAGAGTCTACAAGAGGGTTTGGGGACGGATTTGCGGTATTCCAATGCTTACCACCCTCAGACGAATGGCCAAACGGAACGAGTAAATCAAATTGTGGAAGATATGATTCGATGCTACATTCTTGAGTATGGCGGAGCATGGGATGAACGTTTGAGGCTTATGGAATTCGCATATAATAACAGCTATCAAGAAAGCTTGCAAATGGCTCCGTTCGAAGCTTTATATGGGCGTCGATGTCAGACTCCCCTCTTTTGGGCTGAGGTTGGCGAGCGGCCTTTGTTGGGCCCAGAGGCGCTCGAGGACATGGAAGTTGCCGTACGACTTATTCGGGAGAAGCTCCGAATCGCCCAAGAGCGATATGAAAAGTACGCCAACCGACGAAGGTCGGAATTAGAGTTTGCGGTGGGGGATTCCGTTTTCTTGAAAGTCTCCCCAATGGTTGGGATTAAAAGGTTTGGAAAAGAGCGCAAATTAGACCCAAGATTTGTAGGTCCCTTCAAGATTCTTGCGCGAGTTGGTGCATCCGCTTACAAGATAGAATTACCGGTGAACTTTCCTGGTGTTCACGACGTGTTTCATGTTAGCCAACTTCGCAAGTGTGTGCGACATGACATGCAAGTGTTGGACGTGGTGCCACAATTGGCGCCAAACCTTTCTTATGTGGAGATGCCCATCCGGATATTGGACTCCCAAGATCGCGTGTTGCGGAAAAAGAAGATTCCTATGGTCAAGGTGCTATGGAAAAATCAGAATGTGGAAAGCGCGACGTGGGAGCTCGAGTCAACGATGAGGGCGGCTCACCCTCATTTATTCTCGTAAATAAGCTAGTATGTGAATTGGTGTTTTTTTTGTTGCCTTCGTGTTTTGGTTTGCAACCTTCTTTGGTTGAGATCAAAATGATTGAAAAGTTTCGAGGCGAAACTTTTTGTTAGGGGGAGTGACTGTAACACCCCGGATGTTTTATTGCGTACGCTTGATGGGCGTTACGTTGGCTTTGACCGTTGTTCGAGCATGGCTTTTCCCGCGGGCTTGCGAGTGGCTGTTTTGGTAGCCGAGTTGCACGATTCCCCAGCAAACCGGAGCCCAAAGTGGGGACTCGGTGAGGCCTCTTAGGGGATGTTTGCACTTTTTCGCGCCTGGGAAATGTTGCTCAAAACGAGTTGCTGGTTCAGCAAAAAAAAAGAGTAAAAAGTTCTTAAGGCAAATATGGTCTAGGACGACACAGAAATATTTTTCAAAACAGGGAAAAATAGTCGTTTTTGTGCGTGACACGCCCCCCGACACGGGCGTGACCCAGGGCGTGGCCTGGGCGTGACCTCCTTGACTCGACGAATTTTTCTTGTGTCGAGTTGAGCTCGACGAATGGGGTACACGCCCCATGACACGGGCGTGTCACGGGCCGTGTCCCGCAGTGTCGAGTGTCGAGTGTCGAGTGTCGAGTGTCGGGTGTCGAGAGAGGGGACATGGCCTGTGACACGGGCGTGTCACAGGGCGTGTCAAGCTATGTCGAGTGTCGATACTTTTGGTCGACGAGGTGTCGAGACACGGGCTACACGCCCTAGGTCACGGGCATGACCGACCCGTCACGGGCGTGTACCCGGCCGTGTACCGTGTGGATAAACTTGAATTTGCCGACTTTCTGCGCCGCTTAAGGTACACGCCCTGCGTCACCGGCGTGACACAGGGCGTGACCGGCCCGAAAATCGACTTTTTCCAGTTTTTTTGTGCCGTTCATTTCCTTGGTTCTGCATCTAACGGTCCAGCTCTGTTCTAGAGGAAATAAGGCCGAAACAGAGTTTCTCCTCCTCATTTCACCTTCTCTTCATCTTCTTCCTCATTCCAAAAGGAACTCAAGGCAGCAAGGGCTAAAGCAAGGCAAGGAAAGAGAGGAGCAGCCGTCGCAGAATCGTCTCGGTTCAGGCAAGCGGTGTTCTTCACCCTTGCCAATCTTCTTTCTTGTCTTTGATTGTGCAAAATAGCTAGTTTTTCTCTTTCAATTTTCCTAGCTTGTTCTTCTTGTTTTGTGTTATCCCTCACTAGCCTTATGATGCTTTTGAATTTCCCTATGCTCCATGATTGTTTAGGATGATTCATGTAGTTTATCTTGTTCATGTGATTCATGTAGCTACTTGGATTCATGTTCATGTAGCCTTTCTAATTTATGTGATTCTTCCTTAATCAACAGCATGTGATTCTTTCTTGTTCCAAACATGTGATTCATGTACTTAAGTTAATCAAACTCTATCATGTGATTCTTCTTTGATCAAAAGCATGTGATTCATTTCATGTAATTCAATTCATCAAACTCTACGTAGGCAATTTGTCGTCATGTGTGAGGATGAAGGAAGGGAATGTGTGTACTTGGGTTATGGTGAGATTTGCTTGTGGTGTTAAGGTTAGGTTCGTTTATGGTGAGTTTTACGAGGCGAATGGTGAACCATGGCAGAAGCGTTTGTGTGAGGATTCGGTAAGGGGTGGTGTGGTTTAAGCCTTTGTGGCCACCGGGTTTGGATTTGTGGTGTAGAGCACCATTTTGGCCCCGATTTGGGCTAGCTTTTATTGGTGCATTCCACTTTAGGGCTGCCACCAAAAGACCCTTGCTGAATCGCATGTAACCGCTGCTTATGTTTCACTCGTATTATTGTTTCTTGTACTAAGGATGATGGAATGGGCATGTGTTTTGCCTTTTGCTCCTGCGGGTTGAGCAGGACTTGATGAAACGTGTACGCACTTGCTGCGTTTGGCATGTGTTTTGGTGCGTTTTCCACTTATTTTGTTCACTCAATTTACTTACATGAAACATTGCTACGGGGTCGGGAAGCCCCTTCGTCATATTTTCTGAACTTCCTACTATATTGTGTAGCTTTGATGATTGCTGAGGTGTTCTTTCTTGAATGCCTCAGGTGCAGGTTGTAGCCGGTTGAGCGGCTAGTGCTTGGATAGAGTTTCTTGGGAGCTAGCCGAGCTTACTGAGCGAGGTAGTTCTTTTCTTTGTTGTACAGACATACATGTGCCCCAATGGGTTCGTGTCAGCTTGTTGGCGCCAATTGGTGGCTTTCTTTACTTGTGATATATGAATAATAGACTGCTAATGTGACTCATTTGGATGAGATGATGTCTTCTTGCTCTTGGGAAGGATTTATGGTAGGTTGCATTAGGTATTTTTAAGCTAAACAAAACCTATTATTGTATCCATGCATAACATGTTTTGGTCACCAAACACGTATTTTCCAAATGACGTAAACAAAGATGATTTCTTATAGTAGTATCACTATAGACTGCATATAGGAGATCGTCATAAATAAACAAAGTATTTCTGCCGCGTACAAATACAATTTTTGATACCTAAGGCCGAGGGATACGGCCATTAAATCCAAAGGTTTTCTTGCATTTTACTGTTGAATTTCAACTCATACAGTAAGCGTCAAGGGTTGCCTGAGCGTGTGCAGTTATCCCCTGCACGACGTGGCATCATAACCCGTAGTTCCTCTTGCTCTGATACGAGGTACTGGTTGAGGAAATGCGGGTTGTGACATTACTCGACATCTATAGAGTTCAGTATTTTGTCATTTGACAGACTGACCGTTGAGAGGGAATTATTTCCCGGGATTTGGGCCTATGGTGTAACGAGGCCACCTTTAAAGACTTCCTTTTCTCGTGCCCTGTGCTACAAACTCGCAGCACCAGTCCTCACGGAGATGTTCTTCTCCTTCCTCACCCGCAGCTTCTTCTCAACCTGCTCTATGACGGTGGGTTTTTCTCTCTCCCTATTCTTCCCAGATGAGCCTCCTTGCTCAGAGGAGTCTGCTGTGAGCTTCCCTAAGTCTGGTTGAATCTCGCGAACTCCCTCCTGGTTTGCAACAACTATTGTCTGGGATGGAACCCCATCCTCAGCTCCCTCTCTAGCAGGTCGTCTATCCCGATCCATGTCGATGATAGGCTATTGGGCATCTAATGAAGAAACTTCAGTTTCGATATTTTTATGGAGCATGTCCGCTGAATTTGCAGTTTTCTAATTATCAGCAGTTTTTGGCGGGTTTAGCGTCTTGTCCGCACTCTTTGGTGGATTCACAGAATGAGATGCAGTGGAATCCCCTGTCTACTCGCGCACAGGCTCATCAGTTTGGCAGACTGTTTCCGCAACAGGCTTCTTGCTCTGAGAACTTTCTCCAGTAGAGCGGACAGGCGCTCCTCTCTTCACCACTGTTTTAGTTTTCATTGGTGGATTTTTCTTTTCATCCTTCGAAGTGAGGCTACCGAAGAACGCACCAAGTCTTGCCATGCCAGACTACAAAGTGGAGACCGTAAGAGGAGAGAAGTGACATGTGGTGTTAGAAACTTTGGCACATGCAGGACTTCCGACTATATTTATATTGCAGACGACATTAATGAAGGTTGCGGACTCGGCGGTTTAGCAAACAATTTCAAATTTTCCAAAAACATAGAAATGTGCGGGG
The DNA here is from genome assembly GCA_039583875.1 of Platanthera guangdongensis. NCBI lineage: Eukaryota > Viridiplantae > Streptophyta > Magnoliopsida > Asparagales > Orchidaceae > Platanthera > Platanthera guangdongensis. The sequence goes on from CM077152.1 coordinate 154,910,518, forward strand.
ATTGTGTTAACCCCAAAATCCGCAACGCGTGCAAGGTTCTAAGGTTGCATGCTCCATCAGCGGCGGACTCGGTTTGGTGGTGCGCCCAGGTCGACAAAGCCTCGGTGTATTCAACAAGTCCCAGGATTGATCCACTTCGGCGGCAGACTCGGTGCTCAGTTCGACCAGCTCGGCCTACCCCAGGAGATAAGCTCCCAAAATTGATCCTCTTCAGGCAGACTCAAAGCTCAGTCCGCCCGGGCCGTGGCCCTGCGGCAGGTTCGCGCCTTGCAGCAGCATGGGGAAGCATCAGCCCGCAAACCTAGTCCGCCCCTCTTGCGCGGACTGGTGTGTCTTTTCTTTTTGCTTCATGTCACCACTGCCCTGTTCTCCTGTACCCCGGGCAGCCAGTTATTTTAGCCTTACCCGTTTTGGTAGGCTCCCGAACCTATAAATAGGGGAGGTTGAACACCCAAAGCACGCTGACTCGAGCCCTAGAGCCTACCTATTAAAGGCTGCAGACTCAAATCTCAGGCTTTGCGGACTCCAGGTTGCTCTACTTTTATACTTTTCCTTTACGTAGCTTGTAATCAAAGTCATTTGAAATCAAAGGAAAGCCCGTCACAAGAGAGGAATTTAGGCCGCGACGGGCGAAGTCTGGTGTTGTCGTGGCTCACGGCTCTGCTGTTCCTTTTTCCCTTGCCCACTAAGTAGATAGCTGCTTGCAGTTGCCTTTTCCCTTCCACTCCCTGGTGCTCTAACCATTAGCTGGTGGTGCTCGACTCCCTTTCTCTTTTCGTGCATCAATAGATACCTTAAGATGGATTGCCAATTCCGAGGTTAACATAATCTCCGCACTTTTTTAAGTTCTGAAGGGAACTTCAAAAAAGTGGGAGACCCGCGAAAATCATGATCCACCCCAAAGAAAAAAGGGGGAGGTAAGGAGAGATGGAACCTGATGTCTCTCCTTAGGAGTTTGCTAATGCATGTCCTTTTCCTACAAAGGAAAAGTTAGTGTAGGCATGTATGGAAGGTACATCTTGTGTGTACCTGAGTTTGCCTTCGCAAAATGAAGAAGACGTGAGTGCCTTCCACTGAGCTCTGCAAAACTGAGATGAGAAGAAGTTATAGAAGAATAGTAACTTGCAAGTACCTGACGGAGGCTTACAGACAACTGCTAGTTTCTGCAAAAAAGGAGTTAGAAGCAGGTATGATGTATGAAATGTAACACCCCCTATCCGTCGCATAGCATATAGCAGTAGGTCCGGCCGGGGCCCGACGCCATATACCACAGACAGACCGGGTGGTTACTTATGGAAACCATCCAACCAATCTCAACGTCCTACACAGAGCATTCTAGCGGAAGCAGTTTATAAGTTGCAAAACAAGAACCCAGCACAAGCAGGAATGTCCACTAACATGATAATAGGAATGTATACAAAAATACTCAAAAGTCGGCCTTAAGGCCTTACAAAATGTTTCACTTGTCTTTTACATGATTTTCAAACCTCGGCACGCAGGCCGGCCATACATGAACAAAACATAAAACATTTCCATTCGGGCCTTCGAGGGCCAGCTTCGCAAAAAGGGCTTTAGCCCGCTATTGACCGCTTGGTCCAGCTGCACCTGCAAGCAAACAAACCACCGCACGGTGGCAAACAAAGCAACGGTCAGCAATGCTGACCAAATTATAACGATCCCGCCCCCAACTCGGGGCGGCGATGCTCTTTCCCTGCATTTCATTAGCACAAGCGAGCAATGCATATAACCATAGCCATTTCAACACAGACGTTGGCTCGTACGGCCACACGTCCCGTGCACTCAGGGCACATTCTCGGTGAACCGGTCGATGTTACGTCAATTAAAGCCATTAACATTCCGGACTCACCACCGCCTCTTGGACGGCCATTCCTATGAGCAATTTGTCTTCATGGTATTGGTCACGTCAAATTAAGCCATGGACCACCGAAGACCCCCATTTATGCCAACGGCGAGTCCCATGTAACCTTAGGTCGCTCTAACCGGACGACACAAAGCGGGTACGGCTCCATCTAACCCGTGCTCACATCGCAACGACAATTTAAGCCATATGCGCGGGTCAAACTTTCACCGAGTCCCATTCTACCGCAAATCACATAACCTCGTTATGTTCAAGTTGGCTTCCAAGCCACCAAGTTGGCAAGACCTCGTGTCCGCCCAGTTTTCCGGGTGCACCTTTGGGTTAGTCCCCAAGGCTCCCTGCTGCAATCTACCGCGTAGAAAACCCGAAAAACACCAAATAGCACGGAGTCTTCTCCGGCCTTATGCAATGCAACATCACCGATCCGAACTACATGTCCGGGTAGGCTTCAACCAAAATGCCTATGTCCGTTCTCGCATACGGACGCTAAACAACGGGGACTTTACATATCTACCCGAAGGAACGCCTCCAACTCTCCGCAAACTCGCGAGAGCGGGCTTCCTATGCAAAGAAAAGAGCGACTCATGCTCAAGATGAGGATCGTTACCCTTGCGGTCCTCTTTGGCGCCATCGAAAAGTAATCGGATGGAAATGACCGCACTTGCGTTGCCTCCGTGGATCCGGAGTCGGCTTGCGATTCGGAGCTCCGAAGCTCCTCCAATGGCGGATCTAGTTCCTCTTCTTCTTGCCTTAGCTTTTCTTTCTCCAAGGGTTTGGAGAGAGATCAAGTGGAAAAAGTGAGGGTTTTCTAAGTCAAAACCCGGGTATATCCCTTCAGGAACAACCCCCAGCCATTGGATCCTCAGTCAAAGAAATGAACGGCTTCGATTCGGGACTGAAATGCCCAATCTGGGCCGAACACGGCCTGGCACACGCCCGTGTCCAGGGCCGTGTGCCTCATTCGCCGTCAAAATCGAATCACCTGGAACCTCACACGGGTCTCGAACACGCCCGTGTTCGAGCTGACACGCCCGTGTTCCACCTGACACGGCCGTGTATCTGGCCGTGTACCCCATCATTTTCTCCCGTTTCCAACCCGAGCGCTGACACGGGTTCGGACACGCCCGTGTCCTTGCCCGTGTCACCTTGACACGCCTGGGCTCCAGGCCGTGTACAAGGTCTCGGCACTTCACGGCTAAGTGTCGACACGGGTCGACACGCCCTGCGACACGCCCGTGTCGCAGGCCGTGTGCCATGTCTCGACACACTGTCGACACCAAAGTGTCGACTTCGCGGGACGAGTGTCGACACGGGTTGACACGCCCTGCGACACGCCCGTGTCGCAGGCCGTGTGCCCTGTCTCGACACAACTTCAAAGCACTGTGTCGACTTCACGGCTAAGTGTCGACACGGGTCGACACGCCCTGCGACACGCCCGTGTCGCAGGCCGTGTGCCCAGTCTCGACACAATGTCGAGACCAAAGTGTCGACTTCACGCCTTAGTGTCGACACAGGCTTGACACGCCCTGGGACACGCCCGTGTCCCAGGCCGTGTGCCTGCAGCCAGAACTCAAACTGGCCCAAATTATTCCCCTTTTTCTCCTTTGAGTTTCGGGGCGTTACAACTCTACCCCTCTTAAAAGAATTTCGCCCACGAAATTACATAAAGGGAAAAACATGTACAAAACTTAAATTTGTACCTGAGCGGAACAACTCCGGATATTCGTCAAGCATCGTCTGCTCTCGCTCCCAAGAGAGCTCCTCACGACCGCAATTGTCCCACCGGACTTTGACCATCCTGATCTCTTTATTGCGTAGCCGCTTGACCTCCGAGTCCTCAATCCGCACGGGCTTGACTTTTGTCGTTAGCCCACTATCCACCGGCACTTGATTGGCCGCGATCACTTGCGTAGGCTCTTGCACCGCCTTCCGAAGCACCGAAATATGGAATACATCGTGTAAACCACTTAGCTCCACTGAAAGCTTCAACCTATAGGCCGCTTCTCCAACTCGCTCCAGAACCTCAAACGGTCCAAGGTACCTCGGGCTTAGCTTTTTCAATCGTCGCACCCGCGAGACACCCTTGAACGGCTTGATCTTCAAGTATACATAATCGCCCACAGCGAACTCCACGTTCCTGTGCTTGGCATTATAGTACTTTGCTTGCCGGTCCTGAGCGATAAGCAACCTCTCCCGAATTGTTCTCACCAAAGAAGTAGCATCCTCCACTTCCGATCGCTTATACAACTTCGACTCGCCCGTTTCTAACCAAGACAACGGCGTGCGACATCTTCTACCATATAGGGCCTCGAAAGGCGCCATCTGAATACTTGCTTGGTAGCTGTTGTTGTATGCGAACTCCACCAAATAAAGGTGGTCCTCCCATTGCTTTCCAAAGTCCAAGACACACATGCGAAGCATGTCTTCCATCGTTCTATTGACCCTCTCGGTCTGCCCATCCGTTTGCGGATGGAAGGCTGTGCTAAACTTCAGCTTTGTTCCCAACATTTGCTGCACCAGCCTCCAATCATTGGACGTGAACCGCCCATCTCGGTCACTCACGATGCTGCGGGGCACACCATGAAGCCGCACTATATTATCCACATAAAGCTTCGCCAGCTTCTCCACCGGATCATCCTTCCTATGCGGAATAAAATGCGACACCTTGTTAATCGATCGACCACCACCCAAATGGCGTCGTTCCCCTTCTGCGACCTTGGCAAACCATGCACAAAGTCCATAGAGATGTCGTCGAATTTCCACTCCGGAATAGGCAAGGACTTAAGAAATCCTCCCGGCTTTTGGCACTCCGCCTTTACCAAGGCGCAGGTTTGGCACTTCGCTACATATAGCGCCACATCCTTTTTCAAACCCGGCCACCAAAACAGTTTCTTGACATCGCGGTACATCTTCGTGCTCCCCGGGTGAATCGAGTACTTGGTATGATGCGCCTCGTACAACAACTCCACCCGTAAATTGCCCACACTTGGGACGCACAAACGACCGTCTTTCCACAGCAATCCGTCCTCCACAACGAATTGGGAATTTGACCCATCCAGAGCCTCTATCATGAACTGCTTCATATGAGCATCCATATCCAAAGCCTGCCGAATCCGATCAGCCAGGTCATATTGGACTTCAGTCCAATTCAGCACTGCTTCAGCACTAGATTGTCTATCCACACAAACAATCTCCAACGCCTCCAGCTCCTCACCAACCGCTCATCATGCACTGATAGCCAATTGGCTTGAGCTGGGGCTCGGCGACTCAACGCGTCCGCAACCGCATTCCCTTGCCAGGCACGTAGTGGATCTTGAAAGTATAGTCCCCCAGGAACTCCATCCACCTACGCTGCCGCATATTCAGATCTTTCTGATCAATTAGATACTTTAGGCTCTTGTGATCGGTGTAGATATCAATCTTCACACCGTACAAATAGTGTCTCCACAGCTTCAAGGCAAAAATCACGGCCGCCAACTCCAAGTCGTGGACCGGATAATTCCTCTCGTGCACTTTTAGCTGTCTCGAGCCATAAGCTATCACGCTGCCGTGCTGCAGTAGCACACAACCCAAACCACTGCCCGAAGCATCGCTATATATCTCATAGCCTTCGGTTCCACATGGCGAACTCAACACAGGCGCCGTGGTCAACCGACACTTCAATTCCTCAAAAGCTCGCGCGCACTCCGGCGTCCAAACGAACTTATGCTCCTTCCTCGTCAAAGTAGTGAGAGGTAGCGCTATCCGCGAGAAGTTCTCTACGAAGCGCCTATAATAACCGGCAAGCCCCAAAAAGCTCCGGACTTCTGCTACCGTAGCAAGCTCAGGCCACTCCCGTATCGCAACAATCTTCGCCGGATCCACCGCAATACCCTCTCCACTCACTATATGCCCAGGAACGCCACTGAGGATAGCCAAAACTCGCACTTCGAGAACTTGGCATACAACTGATTTCTCCTGAGTGTCTCCAACACCAAATGGAGATGCTTGAAGTGATCTTCCTCACTTTGCGAGTACACCAAAATATCGTCGATGAAGACGATCACAAAATGGTCCAAGTACTCCCTGAACGTTCTGTTCATCAAATCCATAAATACTGACGGCACATTAGTCAGCCCAAACGGCATGACCGTAAACTCATAATGCCCGTATCTCGTACTAAACGCTGTCTTCGGGATATCACTCTCCCTTATCCGCAGCTGATAGTACCCAGACTTGAGATCTAACTTCGAGTACACCGTCGACCCGACTAACTGATCAAAGAGATCATCAATCTGGGGGATCGGGTACTTGTTCTTCTCAGTCAGCTTGTTTAGCTCCCGATAATCAATACACAACCTCAAGCTTCCGTCCTTCTTCTTAACAAAGAGGACCGGTGCGCTCCAAGGCGAAGAACTCGGGCGCACATACCCTTGCTCCAACAACTCTTGCAGTTGAACTTTCAGCTCCGCCATTTCCTTAGGCGCTAGCCGATACGGAGATCGTGACACAGGCTTTGCACCTGGCACTAGCTCGATCGTAAAATCTATCTCCCGTTGAGGCGGGGCTCCAGGAAGATCTGCGGGGAACACATCAGGGTATTCCGATACCACTGAAATACAATCCATCGCGGGCTTCGGCTTTGCAACCTCCACTAGTGTAAAGAACAGTTCTGCTCCAGCACGAACCGCCTTCACCACCTGAAGAGCAGACATCAACGTCTTGCTCGACCCCTTTAAGCCCGTAAACGTCGTCTCACGACTTGCTCCCAGCTTTACTTCCTTGCTACCGCAATCTATATGGGCCTGCTGCTCCGAGAGCCAGTCCATGCCAAATATGACGTCGAACTCCACCAACGGAAGTAAAGACGCCTGCAGGTCGAACTCCTGCTCCCCAATACGAACTTTAACGTCGCAGATCCTAACCGCTCGCATCGAACACCCATTGGGCAACAACACATCCAACTTATCCTTCGCCATCGAAGAAGGGACTCCGATGCGTGATATAAATCCTTCGGACAAGAAGGAGTGTGAAGCTCCCGTATCAAAGAGTGCTCGTGCCGGGTTTTCACAAATCAACACAAATCCTAACAAGCAGTGGTAAGGTAACATATACATAACAAGCATATAAAGGAATTGACTTGCTATAAATTAAACCGTACCTGTCACCACGTCAGCTTGTTTAATGGCCTCCTGTTGGCCAAGATTATAGACCCTTGGTTGGGCCGGAGCATAGTGGGATGCGGTCGACTCCACCGCCTTTCCCTTCTCTTCATAGGTAGCTCCCGGCCTCCTTTCGGACTTAGGACGTCCGCTCCAACAATCACGGGCAAATGCCCCGTCTTGCCACAAGTAAAACACGCACCCGGGGTCCGACCCGTAGTCGCCCCAGAAGCGCCAGAAGGAGCTGGACCCGAAGTCCTATGCTTCTTGAAAGCTCTCCGATAGCCGGACTTTGAAGTAGTCGGCACTTTAAACTCAGATTTCTTTTCAACCAAGCCTTTCTTCACTTGTACACTCTTCATGTCCTTCTCCAAGGACCGGGCAGTATTGACCAAGGTTAAGAAACCCTGCGTCATCGGCCCCGACAGTAATAGTCTCAGCTCATCCCTCAAGCCTTCATAGAAGCGATTAGTCTTGCGCTCCTCATCCATGATGGTAGAGCTAGCATAACGACTCAACCGCGTAAACTCGTGGAGATATTCATCCACGCTTCGCTCACCCTGCACCAACCTCAGGAATTCATTCTCCATTGAAATCCTCTGAGTAGAAGGGAGGTATCTTGCTAAGAACAATTCCGAGAACTCTTCCATCGGAACGTCTATCAATTGTCTTACCTCTCAGATGATGCAGCTCCAAGCCTTCCCACCACATCCTGCTTCACCGTCCAACAGGAACGTAGCAATGGTGGTCATCTGCCACTCCTCCGTCTCCGTCGCTGTCATGACTCTCTTCACCCTAGAGAGCCAGTCTTCAGCCTGAGATGGGGTTCCCAACCCCGAGAATAACGGAGGGTTAAAGCTCATTACATGCTTCAACTGCCTCTCAGTCGCCCTCCTTGGCACTATTGGTTCTACAACCACTTGCTCCATCCTCCTCGGCTCAGCCTCTTGAAGAGGTACTTGCTCCAACACAGGAGCGGGCTGCTGCGCTTGCCTTCCAGGCTGCGCATTGATCACGGCCAACACCGCTTCAGCCACCAATCCGTATATTTTCAGCCGACAAAGGTGTTGCGGGAGCAACTTCTGGTGCACTACTAGCCTCAGAACCTCGGCGTTCTGACGGCCCAACACCACTTCGGGTCACCTATAGTGGTACAAAACACCGTTAAGCGACCAAATAACATTGCAAACAGCAATTATAGGAACACGCAGGTTCCTCAAACACGAGTATTTTCATTCCTAAGTGGACATTCATGGGTTCTTTTTACTGTTATTACGATGACGCACACAATGTGCTCACCACCCCTTAAAAAGAATTCGCCCACGAATTCACTTTAAGCCCGACCGAAACCAGTAGTCTGATACCAAATTGTAACACCCCCTATCCGTCGCATAGCATATAGCAGTAGGTCCGGCCGGGGCCCGACGCCATATACCACAGACAGACCGGGTGGTTACTTATGGAAACCATCCAACCAATCTCAACGTCCTACACAGAGCATTCTAGCGGAAGCAGTTTATAAGTTGCAAAACAAGAACCCAGCACAAGCAGGAATGTCCACTAACATGATAATAGGAATGTATACAAAAATACTCAAAAGTCGGCCTTAAGGCCTTACAAAATGTTTCACTTGTCTTTTACATGATTTTCAAACCTCGGCACGCAGGCCGGCCATACATGAACAAAACATAAAACATTTCCATTGGGCCTTCGAGGGCCAGCTTCGCAAAAAGGGCTTTAGCCCGCTATTGACCGCTTGGTCCAGCTGCACCTGCAAGCAAACAAACCACCGCACGGTGGCAAACAAAGCAACGGTCAGCAATGCTGACCAAATTATAACGATCCCGCCCCCAACTCGGGGCGGCGATGCTCCTTCCCTGCATTTCATTAGCACAAGCGAGCAATGCATATAAACATAGCCATTTCATCACAGACGTTGGCTCGTACGGCCACACGTCCCGTGCACTCAGGGCACATTCTCGGTGAACCGGTCGATGTTACGTCAATTAAAGCCATTAACATTCCGGACTCACCACCGCCTCTTGGACGGCCATTCCTATGAGCAATTTGTCTTCATGGTATTGGTCACGTCAATTTAAGCCATGGACCACCGAAGACCCCCATTTATGCCAACGGCGAGTCCCATGTAACCTTAGGTCGCTCTAACCGGACGACATAAAGCGGGTACGGCTCCATCTAACCCGTGCTCACATCGCAACGACAATTTAAGCCATATGCGCGGGTCAAACTTTCACCGAGTCCCATTCTACCGCAAATCACATAACCTCGTTATGTTCAAGTTGGCTTCCAAGCCACCAAGTTGGCAAGACCTCGTGTCCGCCCAGTTTTCCGGGTGCACCTTTGGGTTAGTCCCCAAGGCTCCCTGCTGCAATCTACCGCGTAGAAAACCCGAAAAACACCAAATAGCACGGAGTCTTCTCCGGCCTTATGCAATGCAACATCACCGATCCGAACTACATGTCCGTGTAGGCTTCAACCAAAATGCCTATGTCCGTTCTCGCATACGGACGCTAAACAACGGGGACTTTACATATCTACCCGAAGGAACGCCTCCAACTCTCCGCAAACTCGCGAGAGCGGGCTTCCTATGCAAAGAAAAGAGCGACTCATGCTCAAGATGAGGATCGTTACCCTTGCGTCCTCTTTGGCGCCATCGAAAAGTAATCGGATGGAAATCACCGCACTTGCGTTGCCTCCGTGGATCCGGAGTCGGCTTGCGATTCGGAGCTCCGAAGCTCCTCCAATGGCGGATCTAGTTCCTCTTCTTCTTGCCTTAGCTTTTCTTTCTCCAAGGGTTTGGAGAGAGATCAAGTGGAAAAAGTGAGGGTTTTCTAAGTCAAAACCCGGGTATATCCCTTCAGGAACAACCCCCAGCCATTGGATCCTCAGTCAAAGAAATGAACGGCTTCGATTCGGGACTGAAATGCCCAATCTGGGCCGAACACGGCCTGGCACACGCCCGTGTCCAGGGCCGTGTGCCTCATTCGCCGTCAAAATCGAATCACCTGGAACCTCACACGGGTATCGAACACGCCCGTGTTCGAGCTGACACGCCCGTGTTCCACCTGACACGGCCGTGTATCTGGCCGTGTACCCCATCATTTTCTCCCGTTTCCAACCCGAGCGCTGACACGGGTTCGGACACGCCCGTGTCCTTGCCCGTGTCACCTTGACACGCCTGGGCTCCAGGCCGTGTACAAGGTCTCGGCACTTCACGCTAAGTGTCGACACGGGTCGACACGCCCTGCGACACGCCCGTGTCGCAGGCCGTGTGCCATGTCTCGACACACTGTCGACACCAAAGTGTCGACTTCGCGGGACGAGTGTCGACACGGGTTGACACGCCCTGCGACACGCCCGTGTCGCAGGCCGTGTGCCCTGTCTCGACACAACTTCAAAGCACTGTGTCGACTTCACGGCTAAGTGTCGACACGGGTCGACACGCCCTGCAACTCGACACGCCCGTGTCGCAGGCCGTGTGCCCAGTCTCGACACAATGTCGAGACAAAGTGTCGACTTCACGCCTTAGTGTCGACACAGGCTTGACACGCCCTGGGACACGCCCGTGTCCCAGGCTGTGTGCCTGCAGCCAGAACTCAAACTGGCCCAAATTATTCCCCTTTTTCTCCTTTGAGTTTCGGGGCGTTACATGAAAGTAGGTTGCATGTACCTGAAAGGAACTTGCAAGTATCTGCAGATCTCTGCGAGAAAAGAGTTAGAAGCAGATATGATGTATGAAAGTAGGTTGCAAGTACCTGAAAGGAACTTGCAAGTATCTGCTGATCTCTACGAGAAAAGAGTTAGAAGCAGATATGATATATGAAAGCAGGTTGCAAGTACGTGAAAGAACCTTGCAAGTATCTGCTGATCTCTGCAAAAAAAGAGTTAGAAGTAGATATGAAAGTAGGTTGCAAGTACCTGAAAGGAAATTGCAAGTATCTGCTGATTTCTGCAAGAAGAGTTAGAAGCAGATATGATATATGAAAGTAGGTTGCAAGTACCTGAAAGGAACTTGCAAATATCTGTTGATCTATACAAGAAAAGAGTTAGAAGCAGATATGAAAGTAGGTTGCAAGTACCTGAAAGGAACTTGAGTGTATCTATTGATCTCTGCAAGAAAAGTGTTAGAAGCAAATATGATATATGAAAGTATGTTGCAAGTACCTGAAAGGAACTTGCAAGTATCTATTGATCTCTGCAAGAATAGAGTTAGTAGCAGATATGATATATGAAAGTAGATTGCAAGTACCTGATAGGAACTTGCAAGTATCTGCTGATCTCTGCAATAAAAGAGTTAGAAGCAGATATGAAATATGAAAGTAGGTTGCAAGTACCTGAAAGTAAACTTGCAAGTATCTGCTGATCTCTGAAAGGAAACTTGCAAGTATTTGCTGATCTCTGCAAAAAGTGATTTAGAAGCAGATATGATATATGAAAGTTGGTTGCACGTACCTGAAAGGAACTTGCAAGTATCTACTGGTATCTGCAAGAAAAGAGTTAGAAGAAGATATGATATATGAAAGTAGGTTGCAAGTACCTGAAAGGAACTTGCAAGTATCTGCTGATCTCTGCAACAAAAGAGTTAGAAGCAGATATGATTTATGAAAATAGGTTGCAAGTACCTGAAAGGAAACTTGCAAGTATCTGATGATCTCTAAAAGAAAACTTGCAAGTATCTGCTGATCTCTACAAGAAGAGAGTTAGAAGCAGATGTGATATATGATAGTAGGTTGCAAGTTCCTGTGAAGAAACTTGCAAGTATCTGCTGATCTCTGCAAAGTGAAAGTTAGAAGCAGATGTGATATATGAAAGTAGGTTGCAAGTACCTGAAAGGAACTTGCAAGTATATGCTGATCTCTGAAAGGAAACTTGCAAGTATATGCTGATCTCTGAAAGGAAACTTACAAGTATCTGCTATTCTCTTCAAGAAGAGAGTTAGAAACAGATATGATATATGAAAGTAGGTTGCAATTACCTTAAAGGAACTTGCAAGTATCTGCTAATCTCTGCAAGAAAAGAGTTAGAAGCAGATATGATATATGAAAGTAGGTTGCAAGTACCTGAAAGGAACTAGCAAGAATCTACTGATCTCTGCAAGAAAAGAGTTATAAGTAGATATGATATATGAAAGAGGTTGCAAGTACCTGAAAGGAAACCTACAAGTATCTACTGATCTCTGAAAGGAAACTTGCAAGTATCTACTGGTCTCTGCAAGAAGAGAGTTAGAAGCAGATATGATATATGAAAGTTGGTTGCAAGTACCTGAAAGGAAACTTGGAAGTATATGCTGATCTCTGAAAGGAAACTTGCAAGTATCTGCTGATCTCTACAATAAGAGAATTAGAAGCAAATGTAATATATGAGAGTAGGTTGCAAGTACCTGTGAAGAAACTTGCAAGTATCTGTTTTTCTCTGCAAGAAGAAAGTTAGAAGCAGATGTGATATATGAAAGTAGGTTGCAAGTACCTGAAAGGAACTTGCAAGTATCTTTTGATCTCTGCAAAAAAAGAGTTAGAAGCAGATATAATGTAAAGACTAAACTGCAAGTACCTGGATGAGACTTGCAAATGACTGCTAATAACTGCAAGGAAAAGTGTGAGCAGCAGATATAATATAATGAACTAAGTCGCAAGTACCTAAGTGGAACTTTCGAATGCTAACTGTTGATGAGATAAGATAGAAGTGATTATATAGCAGAGGAAATGTCTGATGAGCTCTGCCGGTAACTGAATGAATACCAAACCATAATAGTGATCTTCTCGCGAGAATAGAAATGACATCTTTAATATGAAGTCTATATCAATAAGAAGAAATCATCTTAATTAGACTCCAATAGTATGGCTTGTCAATCAAGGAGAACCAGATATTTTGATCAATGATTAGTGTCATTTAGCATTTGATAAGTGTACCAAAGAGCTTGTAAGTCGTCATCTGATAGAGATTCATCCAAGCAATGCATATAAGATGAGAGTAAAATGACTGTTCCAAATCCTTTTCATAGGTCGGATTTAACTTGTTCACATGTGAAAGAGGTTGTTGATAAAAAGGGGTCTATACTCGGAGATGACCAAGAAAGACTAGATGGTGTCACAGGAGATCACCTGTGTGCCTAATGCATCGCTTGCCTAAAAAAGTTCATCATGAGTATAGTCCTACTTAGAGCGGACTAGTTACGCATACTTTAGAAAGGCACAAAAGAGAAAAGCATGGGAAATCGTAAGAAGGATGGCTAGATACACTGCTCTCATGCCTCGGGTTACAACATCGCTGATCGGTCAGGCCAGGTGCACCAAGTGGTCTAAAGCATTGCTCGTCTATGACAAAGATTAGCGGAGTTGTGGGGCCCGCGAAAGCTCGGATCGAGAGTACCATAGAGTATTCGGCCATTACAATCATGAGATGATCGAAGAGACAAGGCCACACTTGATCGTCATTGCTTGTCAAGCAAAGATCATCGTAACTGTAATGTATCCTTTGCGAAGCACAGTAGAGCTAACACATGGATCTCCCTTGATGTACACTGTGTTAGATACCGGCTAGGATCTAAAGTTCCGTATTCCACCGCATGAGAGTTGGACAGCTCTAACTAAATATATATGAACACTCCCCGCGATATGTGGTCACCGTTGTTGATGCACGAAAATGGAAAGGGAGTCGAGCACCACCAGCTAACGGTTTGAGAACCAGGGAATGGAAGGGAAAGGCAACTGCAAGCAACTATCTACTCAGCAGGCGACAGAAAAAGAACAACAGAGCCGTGAGCCACGACAACACCAGACTTCGCCCGTCGCGACCTGAATGCCTCTCTTGGGACGGGCATTACTTTGATTGCAAATGAGTTTGATTACAAGCTAAGTAAAGGGAAAGTGCAAGAAGCAGAGCAATTTGGAGTCCGCAAAGCCTAGGATTCGAGTCTACAGCCTTTAAAAGTTAGGCTCCAGGGCTTGAGTCAGCGTGCTTTGGGTGTTCAACCTCCCCCTATTTATATGTTCAGGGGCCTGCCCAAATGGGTAGGGCTAAAATAATCGGCTACTCGGGGTACAGGAGAACCGAGCAGCGTTGATGGGAAGCAAAAAAAAAGCCACCCCAGTCCGCGCAAGAGCGGCGGAATGGGCTCGCAGGCTGGATCTTCCGTGAGTTGCCCCAAGTCACATCCTGCAGGAGGGCTGCGGACTGGGCGGACTACATCTTGAGTCTGCCTGAAGAGGACCAATCCAGACCTGATCTCCTTGGGCAGGACGAGCTGGGAGAAATGTAGACCGAGTCCTCTGCCAAAGAGATGGGACTTGCTGAATACACCGAGGCTTTGTCGAGCGGGGCGGACTAGAGAATAGAGTCTGTCGTTGATGGAGCATGCGACCATGGAACATTGCACGTGTTGCAGATTTTGGGGGTTAACACAATCCCCGCACATTTTTAAGTTTCTGGAAACTTCAAAAATGTTTTCTTAATCGCCGAGTCCGCAACCTTCATTAATGCTGTCAGCACTATAAATATTGTCGGAAGTTTTGTATTTCCTAAAAGTTGCCATCGCCACGGGTCGCTTCTCACCTTTGCGGTCTCCACTTTGCAGTCTGGCATGGCGAGACTTGCTGCATTCTTCGGCAGCCTCAATTAAAGGATGAAAAGCAAAAACCACCAATGAAAACTAAAATAGTGGTGAAGAGAGGAGCACCTATCCGCTCTGCTGGTGAAAGTTCTCAGAGTAAGAAGCCGACTGCGGAAGCAGTCCGCGAAACTGATGAGCCTGTACGTGAGAAAACTGGGGATTCCACTGCATCTCATTCTGTAAATCCACCAAAGAGCGAGGACGAAGCGCTGAATCCTCCTGAGACTGTTGTCAAACAAAAAATTGCGAAATCAGCGGACAGGCTCCATATGAATAACGAAGCTGAAGTTTCTTCACTTGAGGCCCAGCAGCCTGTCATCGACCTGGATCATGATAGGCGACCTGTTGGAGAGGAATCTGAAGAGATGGTGCCATCATGGGTACTAGTTGTTGCGAACCCAGAGGCAGTCCGCGAGAGTCAGTCGGAGTTAAGGCAAGTCACTGCGGACTCCTCTGAGAAAGGATGCTCTTTTGGGTAGAAGAGAAAGAGGGACAAATCCACTATCGCAGAGCAGGTTGAAAAGAAGTTACGGATAATGAAGGAGAAGAACATCTCCATGCGGATTGGGGCTGCGAGCTTGCAGCACAGTCCGCAAGAGAAGGAAGTTTTTGAAGGCGGCCTCGTTACACCGGAGGCCCATACCCCGGGAAATAATTCCCTCTCAATGGTTAGTATGTCCACTGATGAAATACTGAACTCTATAGATGTCAAGCAATTTGATCTCATAAACCAATCCTTGTTGGAGGTGTTGCAGCCCGAGGTTGAAATCTTGGGGGTTAAGATTGGTGAGCACCCTTCATCTACTGTTGAGGAAGAAGAGCAGGAGAGGCTGACAAAGGTCGCCGAGCAACAGGAGAAGATCGTCGCTCACAAGGCAAAAGTTGAGGCGGTCTCGAAGCAGATCGTCGTGGACAAGCAAGTGGAGGATCTTCGAGCTATTGCGGATAGGTAAACTCCAACTGGAGCCAAAATACTTTAAGCGTCAGTGGCTTTACAGATCGCCGCAGCGGAAGTCGAGGCCAATCAAGGTTATTACTAAGACTAAAGATATAGTCATTTCAAAGAGCTCGGCGGTTGAGAAGAGAACCAAAGTCCATCACGAATGGAGGAAGCGGTTAAGTTCCTTTGACCCGGAGCAGGAAAGGTGTCCTGTGTTTGATAGTCACCAGCTAGCAGTGGCCTTTGCCGAAAGTGATCTTTTATCTCTGCATTTTGAGTCCACTGCGGCCTGGATTTGAATATGAACTTGTCTTTCTTTATTGCAGGATGGAGGTCGCCACCAGGCTCTATTGAGACTGGCGAGATCGTGCCTAAACTAGATGCTACAACTGACGCAATCTCACTTGATGAGTCCGCAAAAGGGGTGCAGTCGGGCCTGTACAAAATTGCAATGTTAGAGAAGAAATTTCAAGATGAAATTAAAGAAATACGAGCGGAGATGAAGATGGGGGTAGAGCGCGAGAAGGCTCTGAGGGACCAGGTCGCCAACATCACATGGGCGCTGGAGAGGTGCGATAAGGAGATGAAGTGGTTTGTGACGACGCCCGCTTCTATGAAGGAAAATATTTGGCACTGTCGTGGGAGGATAAGGGCAAGCAGGTTGCTGAAGTCGCGGAGGAAAGGCCGCGACTGCCAGATCGCGCCGCCCCATTGGAAGCTCCAGTTCCAGCAGAAGGTAGCCAGCCCGTCGCGGATGAGATATCTAGGCCGGCGATCGAGCCCGTGGTTCCTTTGAGCCGGGTAGATCGGGAGGTCGCACATATGCATAGGACTATCAATTCCATGCATCGTCATATCTATCATCTATATGGAGAAGTTCTTTAAATGAGTGACCAAGCGGCGCACCTGTGCAGAGAGAAAACGGAGCAGCCTGTGCGATCTGAGAACAGAGACCGCTTAGTCCGGCTTGTCATAAGGTATGTGATATTTTGATGTATAACTTGATGCTTGAACAATTCTTTGTTTTTATCTGCGATGCGATTTTCTGTGATCTGAACAATGCTTTTCTTTTCTGTGCAGACTGATGTGATGTCCGCATGTTCTGATTTGAAATGTGATATTGCACTTGTTAACTATATGCTGCGCTCTGCATGATTTGAGATCTTTTTGCAGGGTAACAATGTGATTGCAAACTGTGCGGACTGACGTAGTGTCCTCTTATATTATGCTTTGAAATATGCTTAATTGCAGGTTGAAAATGTGGCGAGCAGGGCGGACTGAAGTTGTGTCCGCATATATAATGCTTTGAAATATGTTTGGCAGGTGCCTAGGAAACTGGAAACAGTGAACTGAACGGACTCTAGTTTACGTCCGTGATGTCTTATTTTTTACATATATGAAAATTGAATTTGGTGCGAGCTTGGCGGACTGCATGATAAAACTGTGCGGTCTGGCTGAAATGTGTGAGACCTAAAATGTTATAAATACAGCTCCATTCTCTCTTCTATGCAGGAATGCGATTGAAGCAGAAGTCTTTGTGGTCTAAGAAGATGGTGTCCGCCAGAACTGATGCCGCACTGGCCTTCCACGCTACCGAGCATAAGAAATGCAAATTAACGGAAGCCGATCTCGAGGCCTTCGCTGAAAAACATATGGCGGAATCGCCTGTGCTTGTCCTCCTACCAGCTAATGAAGAAAGATTGAATTTTTCCACTGTGACTCAGATCGCTGTGTCCGTTGATCATTTCGACAGCGGATTCAAGTTTCCTTTGTTATGGGAAATAACAGAGATTTTTGAACATTATGGGATGGTGTCGGGCCAGCTCGCACCCAACACCCTAGCCGCGATCTACAACTTTATCTCCTACCTGCGATCTGAGAAGATCGCCTTCCCTTTGAATATCTTTAGAAAGATATTCTCAGTCTGCTCCATTAATCCATCTGGAGGCCTCCCATATAAGGGTGTAATATATTTTTACTATAAAGGGATGAAGGTGATGGGTCTGCCGAATAAGATCCACAACTGGACCTTGTAGTTCTTGATCTTTAAGGGCGAGCTCGAGTTCGTGCACACCTACCCGCAGGAGCGCGCGGACTCCGCTTTCAAGAGCGTCAATCTTGACGCGGTGGAGGCCGCCATCGTCGAGTTTCTTGCAGGATCCAGGCTGGATATTGAACATTACATCCCGCTGCTCGCGAGCCTTGGCGGCGTAACTCGTGAAGACAATAAGCTTCAGCGGACTGATTTTGTACCCGCCACAGCCTGCACTTTGCTGACATTCTTGTCTTCTTGGAGCGGTCTTGGTTGTGCCTGCGAATCCGCCACAAAGACCGGGCGGCCTGACTCCAACCCAAAGGGAAAGGAAACAGGAGCTCGCGAGGAAGAGAAGGTGAAAGGCAACTAGATCTGATATACTCTAGAGGGGGGTGAATAGAGTATATGGTGCTTTGAGACTTTTTACAATAATTGTTGTAATAAGAGTGAGCAGGGAAGCAGTAATAAATCTAATCACAGAACTAAGTTAATGAAAAGCTAATCATAGAAAAATCAAGGCCAGAAAGAAAAATGAAAACAAGCAAAACCAGAAGACACAAGGAAATATAGTGGTTCCCCTAAACTTGGGTACATCCACTCTTCTACCACCCTAGGTAGGAATCCACTGCAGGATGAGTTGATCAGGTGTCCTGGGCACCAATGAGCTTTTGATAAGGTGCTCAAAAACCAAATCAGATTTTTTTGATCAGGTGTCTTGCCACCAATGAGCTTTTGACAAGGTGCTCAAAACCCAAGCTCAAACTTTTGAAGGGAGTT